>BQNB010001445.1:0-139628 GCA_026074375.1 Tanacetum coccineum
GTCTGTATTACTTTGATACTTATTCTACGCGAATAACCCCAATTAAGATGATACTTGCTATTTCCGCATTAAGAAATTGAGAAGTTCATCAAATGGATGTAAAAATGACATTTATAAACGGGGATTTAGAAAAAGTGTTATACATGAACCAACATGAGGGTTTCGTGGATCCTAGACTAGAGAGCAAAGTTTGTAGGCTTGTTAAGTCATTATATAGCTTAAGGAAAGCTTCCAAACAAGGACATCAATGTTCACCACATCATGTAAGAATGTGGATTTGAAATTAATGGATGTATTTGTGATCGATGGTATATATGTACTCCTGTGTTTATACATAGATGGTATAATTATCACTAGAAGTGATAAGAAGATAAACAAATTCACTAATGATATGTTGGAATCAAGATTGACATGAACTTTATTAGTTGTTAAATATGGTTCTTAGAACTAAGGTCATGTGAACCAATATGGATTTGTTTTGAAGTCAAAAACATTATAAGGACAATATTCTTAAGAGGTTCAATGTGGGGGATTTTGGCCTAGCTAGAATTCAATGACATCTTTTTAATTCTATTTAAAGTAGAGGTAAAGGTGTTGCCCATTTTGAATACTCAAATAATATTGGGCATCTTATGTATGTAATGACGTGTTGATGCGGTTGTCGTAAAGGGACTTCTACAAGAAGTTTTACAACTCCCTAGGCAGAGTACCTAACCGTTGTAGTAGTAGTATAGGCAAGAATTGGGGATTGTTATCGTTCTCTAGGGGAATAGGTTGGAAAGGCTTGATCACGGTCTAACAGAATTATAGGGGTTGAGAGAAGATTATTTTTATATTTTTATGTTTTATGGAAAGCAGGTAAATCATATATTTGAGAGGTTTAGTTGGTTCTAGCTATTAAACTAAATAATAAACTATGCTAATAGTAATAACAACATAATAAAAAGATTGTATTCATTTAATTATTACTCCCTAGATTGCTTCTCCTAGTGTTGTTGCTTTGTCACACTTGTGATAATCTATGTAATTATTTCCTAAGTCATGAATAGATTACACGAACATGTCGTCTATTTAATATTCTATTAGGGCAACGCACAAGTAAGGTAGTATGAAGACTACTACAAGGCCCCTAATAGTACATTAAATGCATTTGAAATATATTAAAAGTGGATCAACCATATAAGGGGCAAGGTAGTATGAAGACTGTTACCCAATGGTATCCTTTCTACATAATCATGTTTCCCTAGACATATCAACAGCGATATAGACAAAAGCTGATTTTCTAAAGCCTAACATGCATATTCATCACAAGAAGCAACACCACTAAGATCTACATTCTAGGTTTCATACAATCATAAATAAACACAATAGAAAGCTTAGCTAAGCATGTTAAAGATAAAGCAAGAACAATAAATAATCAAAAAATAATACATACTGAATGATTAAGATAATCTTACTTGATTAAAACATGAATTGAAGGAGGTACAACAGGGTTTTGAAGCCCTAAAATCGTCCTAATAAGCTGCCAAACGAACTAGGATTAGTATCCCTTTTTTACTCTAAAGTTACACACCTAAAACCCTAAAAATGGATTTGTATATATAGATAAATCGTTGTAACGGCGCCGCGTTTTAATCTTGATGCCGTTATAAAAGAGAATATTCTAGATCTTGGGCTGGGTCGTGCGAGCTGACGCCGTCGTGAATTCTTGTAACACCGTCACAGGATGAGTCGTGACGGCGTCACGTGTATCTTGTGACGCCGTCTCCAGCCGCTGAGAACATAATCTTGAGAGAGTGGTGTAGGTCCGTAGTCTTGTCCATTTCTTCTCCAAATGAGCCCAAGTCACGTGTATTTCCTCCAAATGCCTTCCAAATGCTAAATACCTAAAAAGGAACGATTAAGTACCTATTTTGGGCATAAATGCACGATTTAGGGGGTTAAACAACCCCGAAAAAGTGTATAAAATGACACCTCATCAAATACCCCTACACTTGGGATTTGCTTGTCCTCAAGCAAATGGGCTTTTCTACCTAGACAATAACAATATGAGGGTCATTTTACCTACTCTTTAAAAGTATTTTACAACACAACCTTCTAGACCTCGTAATTAAAAGCATGAAAAGTAAATATTAGCACCTCACATAAGTGTTTGGGATTCTCTTTTTCACTCGGGTGTATAATAAATTATAACATAAGGGGGAAGCGGAAAATTAACACTCGGTACTTGTCATAGTATATAAATTACCATAGGCTTAGTAAAGGATCAAACCTCCACCACTAGGCGCAAGTATAATTCATTACTATCTAAGAGGTCTTTTTAAAGGGTTGTGGTGAGGTTATATAACATATAAAGAAACCGAAACAGATGGATACATTTTGGGTGGCTTTTGGTGAATTTGGGTGGGAAGGGTTACTACATATTTACACAATCACTTGGCTTGTTCTAAGACCAAGACTCGGATGAAGATATACAAACTCTACATAACTCTACATCAATCTCTTTCTTTTTCTTTTCTAATATTTTATTTTTTGAATAACATAATACATTATAACTTGGGGTTTATAACACGTACCCCTACACTTGAGCTTTTACATGCTCGACATTTACAATCTAACTAATGACCCGATTTGAGGTGGATCAAAATAACATGGAGATCATCTAACAAACGTATGGGGTATTGACTTAACTTTTCTTTCCCATTCTTCCATGAAATAGATACTACCATGAATCCCAATCGTCCTAAAACAGTATTTACAAGGATAAGGACTTAGCAACCGTGTACTCAAATAATTAACTTGGGTTAAAACAATAATGTACTAAAAATGAGTACATACAAGGTGGGCTAAGGCTATTTGGGTATAACGATTGGTTTAAGGGTGAACAATGTTCTTCATTAATAGTCTGGCTTAACCAGAAAATTACGAGAACCGTGAAAAAGAATAGGCATGGAGGGTTATACTAGGGGTATCCTGCACTAAATGATGCATGCAAGGGAGTAAGGATAGTTCATATGATCAGTGTAACATCTCATAACAATTACAGTGTTAAAAGATGGTTAATCCTAATGCCTCTTATCAAGCAAATACTAACACTTACTATACGGTCTCGGGATGCATCACAAAAAAATTCCAGAATTTAATATACTACCGGTACACTCTCATAATCCTAAAGTAACCAATACTAATGTTCCAGACAAGGTGACAAAACCACGCATACACATACGTAATGACAGAATAGGCACACATGATTGCTCACTCCTTAACTCGAACAAGCTAAAGGTATAACATCTAAGGGCGAACCTCACATTTTAGGGGTGGAATTTGAGGGTTTTTGTGCTAGTAATATAAATTCCTATCCATGAGATGCTCTTAATACTTGGTTTTCGTTGGTATGTGTCATAAAAAAAATTAAATTTGGGTAAAAATTACCTCTTTTGCTATGTTTCGATATATTACCCATCATTTTAAGGACAAAGCAAATGACAAATGAAAGAAAAGTTTCTAAGGATTATTTTCCCCCTTCACTTAAGTTGAACATTGTCCCCAATGTTCTATAGAAGTACCCGTAAAAACGAATAAAGGGAAAAGAAAACAAGGAAAAGAAACTAGTACTCCCCTGGTTTGCTCAATAATGGAGAAGAAACATGCGATAACTGGTTAAATCGTCATCCAAGAATCATCCAATGAAACTTCCTAAGAATTTCCAAGCTTCTTCTCATCAAATATAACCTGTAATCAAAGACAAAGACAACTATACCAAGCATAAAATGTGCGATATACAAATATACAATATGAATTTAGGGTTTGACTCGATAAAGCAGTAAAGATAGGATGAGAGAATTGTCAAACTTATTGGTTTTGCAGGTTTATAACAGAAGATTTCATATTTTAAATGTTATGCAAGTTTTATTTTCAAAAATAATTAAAAACTTTAAGTTTTCTGGACCTGGGCGTTTGACGCCGTCAGGAAAATCCTGACCCCGTCACAGGTGTCATGGTGACGGCGTCGCGTGTAAATCGTGACGCCGTCTCCACGTTCTGTGAAAACGAAATTTTTGTTTTTGATGAAAAATTTCCTGCACTTGATTCCATAAGTTAATTCCTGTACAAATAGTTGCATAAAACCTGAGATTTGACAATTTACTCATATGACTCAAAACTGACGCGAATTAATCTAAACAAATTATTTAACATGCTTGAACTTGGTTCAAAAACCGGATAGATTCCCCTACACTTATTGTTTGCAAAATACATTTGATTGAAATTAAGACGAGGTTAAAAACAATACAAAGCATGATTACAAGATAGAGTTCGAACATGATAGAATAAAATGAACAGAGTAAAACACATGACACTCTTAAATTGCGATAAAAGTAAATATTGGGTTGCCACCCAAAAACACTTGTTTTTGTTCGAGTCACGAGCCTGACTCTACCCTTATTTAACAGATAAAGGTAAGGGTTCCCCTACACTTGAGTTCAAGTGCGGGTGATCGTAACGGTACACACCATTGTTGTGAGAAGAGGCCATATGTTGAGAAATTTGTTGTTGAAGAATAGACTCTAAACGGTGTGCTTCTAGAATTCCACCTCTCTACTTTATTTGGCCTATCAAATAAACTAAGTTCTTCTCCAAGAGAAGAAACTTCCTTAGATTCTAATCCCCAATCATCATCAAACATATCCCAATTTGAAATATTAACACCTAGGGATACACTTTTTCCTAATAAACCCGGTTTAAATCCATAATGTCTCTTAGGGTCATCTATACCTGGGTTACAATAACTATACACACCCTTAGGATGGAAATTTGCCACGTGAGGTGAAGGCGGTGTTTGAGTTGTTAAATAATCTACTACCTTCATCCTAAAACTATCCGAACTATGTGGTTTGATGGGTGGTTCGAGGCCTATTACGTCTCCTAGACTTACATCTAAGGATGGACTATTAAGTAAAGGTTGAGGCTCCGGTTCATCAAAATTAGGAACTTCCCTAGAACCAAAAGGAGTGTTGTGATTACAATTCAAGCCTACTTCCTCTAGTTTTGTTTCGTTCAAAGGTTTTACCTCTATCGGGGTCCCTAAAGTCTTTTATACTTCTTCCGGGTAAGTCACGGGCGGTGTGTATTCCTCAAATAACGATAGGGTTTGTGTGGTACTCTCAGGGCTAGTAAATCCTACCTCATTATCCATCGTACTTAGGCTATCTACATGCTCATCATAATTTAACCATGCCATGCACCTAGGTACCTATACCCTAACCATATCATCCCTAACTATTTGAGCATTTGGATTTGCTATTGTTTCATCATAAATAGCGCTTGTTGGGTTGCTATATTTTTTTATCATATTGGACACAATCCTCTGAGGCATACCATGCTCCTATATCACTAAACTTTCTAAGATCCCCTTCTGCTGTCAAATTGATGATATGACGGGATAACGAGTCGGGATGTTTAAGAAAGATTTCAATTAGGGTCCATATACTAAGGCCATGATTCGGGACTTTTTGGATTATGTCTTTGATACGAGTCCACGAATCGTAGAGAGATTCATCTTGATATTGTTGGAACACCAAGAGTTTATTACGGAAGAATACATCAAACCTACCTACGCTAGAATAACCATACCTATTCATTATAATTTACAAATTTACAAATTTTACGAACATGGTTTTTAACATTAGATTAGATCTAACCCTTAGGATTAGTGTAATTTAGATTAGTGTATATTCTTGTATATTCTGTAAAGGTTGTATATTTGTCTTTAATTGTTTGCTTGTATTTATTTGTGTTTAATTGTTTGCTTATTTAATTGTTTTTCTTAATACACTATTCTGGTCGATAGCTGAATACGGCGTATCCACTTCCATCGGATACGGCGTATCCAACTTTCTGTCCAATACAGCGTATTCATTTAATTGATTAATACGGCGTATCCACTTCTATTGGATACGGCATATCGATCATCTGATAAAGTTCTTTTCCATTCTCGAACTTAAAGCCTAAATTTTTTTTATAAACCTTTCTCAGCTGGTTCTACTGATAATTTTCTGGGTACTTTTCAGTAAGAATCACAAAGGTTATCAAAGGAGAGTTCGATAAAATTAAGGATGTTAAGGTCGAAGATGTTTCTCTCACTTGCGATACACCACTTGAGGTTTTCAACAATGAAGTCACTCGATTAAGCGAAATGGATCATGATTTATTCACATATGAAGTTGAAGTTGCTAACATCCCATGTCACTCAAATATGGATGATGATTCAGAGCATGAAGCTGATGATGACATAGGATATGATCCGTCTGATGTTGCATTTACTGAATGGTTTGGACCAAAGTTTTTCTGTCGGAACCCAAAATCACTTTCACTTCACCATTGATATAAGAAAAATAGATAAGAGAAAAGGAAGAATTGTAGAGAGAGGTTGGAGAGAATTTTAGAGAGAGAAAAACAAGAGTTGGTTAATTCATACAAGTGAAAAATAACAAATGAGAATCAACACCCTCTCCATCCTTGGAGAGGGGTATTTATAGTTAAAACCAAGAGGCTTTCATGCCTTGGTGTTTCTACGGGCCGGGCTTGGGATTACTTGGGCTTTCGCCCGATACACGTGACCGGTTAGATTACACAAAGAGCCCATTTACCCGTCTAGCCTATTATAACGTATAATTAATTAATGACCAAGACCTAATATAATTAATGAACGAACTTCCTTGTTCGGCTCAATATTTTGTGGCTAACAATCTCCCCCGAAGTGAGTTCATTGTGACACTCCTTCGTGAGATCAATGAGATTGCTTTTGTCGTTGAGCTCTTGTGATCTTTGTCTCTGTCTACGTTGTAGGCTTGTTCCTTCATGCTTTGTGATCTTTGATCTTTAGCCTTTGTCATTGTCTTTTGACTTTGTCTTTTTCGTCCGAGATCTTTAAATCTTTATCCTTCCGTCTTGATCGTCTTTGCCACCTTGCGATCTTGTGTCTTGACCAACATGCTCATACTTTGCATCATCTTGAAAGCTTGCTAACAATCTCCCTTGATAGACTTGATATCTTTGAAGGAAGATCTTGTATATCAGAGTTTGTGCGGAAGTCTTTGTCTTTAATTCTTGAGCTTTCATGATTCTTGAATCTTGATGCTTATAGTATGTCTTTGTAGTTTGAGCATGAGCATGTGGTAATGAATCCGACTCCAGCTGGAATGAGGCATCACCATCTCCATCTTTATGTATCCTGAAATAAAACAGTTAGCAATAAAGCGTGTGGACGAATATGGCTTTGTCATTCATCCGGATTTGGTTAGATTAACCTCCGGTTCCGTAGGACCGTTTTACAGTATAAATACTGTACCTGTGATCAGGTAGATTCAAAGAATCTCCTTGACAGGGTTCAGCTCAAGCCGAGGATCTTACCGATAAAACACAGATGTATTAGATTTACCATGCTTGCTAGCGTCTCAATTACCCAGGAAAACTTCTCAAAGCAGGACAACACGTATAAGAGTGGAATCAGATAGGTTACTAATCTTCTGATTAAGCCGTCAATTCATTTCCTAGAACAAGTTTGATTCACATTGAATCGCACCATCGTTTCTTTCCAGTTGACACAAGTTTGATTCATATAGAATCTCGCAAGTCACCTACCAAGAGCTTGTTTGATGCTGGCTCAAGCAGGATTTCCATCTTCATTGTGAGTACATAAGTATCACTCGGATGTTCTGGCAGAATCACAAGGATAATGCGTAGGACTCTTGTTAACAGCTTGTGAACTAATGATGTTCAACAAGTGTTTGTCATGGAATGTGTCCTAATGAGATTTATTTGATGATCTCTTGGCTCTAGACTCGATTAGTTGCCGTTTTTGGTTTTTAGTAATCGTAGCTGGAGCATCTGCCACCATTCAAATAACTAACTCGGAGTGAGAAAGTCAATAGAAGTCGTGTGTATCTCCGTGACAAATGAGACAAGTTTCTTTTGAGAGAAACCCGAATGGCTGGGAAGGGTTGTGCATTGCATCACTGGGTCCATGATGTCGTCTTCAATGTCAGCAATCAACATTGTGATTCTGACAGCATATGTATTGACCTGGTTTCTGCCTAAGTTGTGTGGAGGGCTGCTTTCTTTTCACCCTGATATAGTAATATATAATATATAATACTATGGAAAATCACCAATTTACCCTTGAGGACAAAGGTAAAAGGAAACTCTTCAAAATATATATAATATAATATAATACGTATATTTAACCGGGAAGTATGCTTTCCCGGGTCGTTTCCCCAACGACTTGTGAAATTGAAACCACGCCTTAGTTTGGATTATGATTTGAATGAGAGAAAAGATATTTTTGATTATCTATAACTACCAATTAAAAACACAATTAAAATAAGCAATTAAAAAGCAATTAATGAACTAAGATAATTAACGGGAACAAATAAAACGCGACAAATAAGCAAGTACATTAAAATTAACTCCTAAAAATGCAAACAAAATTTCTAAACCTAAAATAAGACTAAATAAAATTTTAAGAAAAAGAAAAATATTTTTTTGATTATTTTTGAATTTATTATGAATTAAAAACTATTTTAATCTAATTAAATCCTAAAAAATAGCAAATTAAGTCCTAAAAATTAAGAAAAATGATTTTTAAACTTAGAAAAGTCTAAAATAACATAAAAACTCAGAAAACTATTTTTAACTATTTTTAAAATTAAAATCCTATTTTTAAAATTAAAAATAAAAGCTCAAAAATGAAAATTAAAATCTAAAAGGTGTAAAAATGATTTTTCTGAATGGAAACCTAAAAGTAATTTTTATAAAACTAAAAACTATTTTTTTGTATTTTTCTGAAACTTTTTTCTATTTTTTATGATTTTTCGAAAATTAAATCCTAAGAAAAATGATTAAAAATAATCTTCTTAATGGAAAAATGTGAAAAATTCAGGGAAAATCCTAAATGCTAACAGGGACTTAAGAAAAATAAGAACTGTGAAGAAGCTAAACAAATAAGCCCTAAATTAAGCCTAATAAGCTACGGCTTACTAAACTAAAAAGAAAAATAAAACGAGGTTATCTATTAAATGGTGCAAGGTATGAGTGGATGAGCTAATGTAGCACACTTGGAAAAAACGTTGGGTATGCAAGCAAGAGGTCACGGGTTCAAAACTGGCAACACCCCATTTTTTTGAAATTTTTTTATTTTTGAAAACCAAAAGCTGGAACTTATAAAACTCACTTTTTGAACAACTTTAATGAAAGGAGTATAAGCTGAAAACCAATATTAAGCTCTAGAAGAGCTTGTGAAATAAGCTGATGCAGTAAGTGAGCTTTTAAGTTCAAAATTGCTTGTTTCCACTTAAACACTTGCACAAAGCTCAAATTAAGCTCAAATTACAAAACACATGTTCTAGGTAGCTTATGATGCCTACTAACTAGAATTGAAAAGATAATTGAACATTAAACACTAAAAGCTATCTGAAATTGAAGATCTAAAGGCTAACTCAGGAATGAACACTTAAAAATTCAAAATCAAATTAAGCTATTAAGCTCATCAAGCTATGACAGAAGCTTAGCTTTTGGTCACTTACTTTACCACTAATAAGCTTTCATTATCAATCATAAAATTGAGCCTTACAAGCTGAAAATCTAAATTTATAATCTAAAATTCACTTACTACTGTTTTTGACTTTTTGAGGCTTTTATGAACTTTTGACAGCAAATGTACCAAAGAGAATAAGCTAAAAATTAGAAAACAAGTTTTAATCTAAGTTAAGCTATATTTAACCTAAGTGTCTACTGAATTTTAAAATCTAAAAGCTAATTAAACTAGCTTAAAAGCTTTTTGGAAAAGACAGCAATACTAACTGTTGTTAGTATTGCTGATGCAAATGACAAGGCACAAAACTAATATGCAGGTGTCCAAAGTGGTTTCTCCTGCATTACACACTCTATTTGAGTGCTTTTGAACACAATGCAAACACAAACCAAGCCTTAACAAGCTTGGATCAAATTTTAACAAGCTAGAAGAAAAGTAAATTGCCCTGGTGCTGACACAAGCAAAATAAGCTCAAACTTATTAAATTTTGAAAACTAACTTATGAAAACTATTTAACTACTAGTTTTAAATGATCATGAAACTATCTCAAGCAATGAGCACAAGTCACTTTGACTTTTAGAGGTCAAAGTGCAATAATCCAAACACCCCTTTATACATTTGACAGATTTTATTTTAGCTTATGAATTGAAAACTAATGTTTGAAAACTTATAACCAGATAATAATAAGCTTATTACAAGCTTACCAAACAGATTTTAACAATTAATTAAGCTAGAAACACTAATCTACAACTTATGCTAACTATATTTTTTGGTTTTTGAGATTTTTAGACTAAATTTTGAAAAACTAAGATCTAAATCTATAAAGCTAAGAACAGATTAAAATTGATGACTAATAAGCAAAATTAAACACAGATAAGCAACTAGATAAGCAGTTAAGTAAAGCTATTAAGCAACTAAGCACACATTAAAACTAATAAGCAATAAAGCAGTTTTTTAAGCTAAAATTTAAAGGAACAAGGAATTAAAAGAAAACTTACTTAAAGCTTCAGCTAAACAGAAGCTAAAGGGCTCAAATGAGCTTATCAACAGCTCTGGCTTATCCTAAGATAAGCCAGTAAAATCCATGGGAGCTCTTCCATTGTAAGCTCCCCTTCCTTTAGCTTATAAGTCCAAGTATCAAAGGTATTAAGCTGATTTTAGGATTAAAGTAAGTTAAATGAACTAATTAGCTCTATCATAAGCTTAGAGACTCATGAGAGCTTATTGAGAGCTTATGAGTAAAGTAGTAATTGAAAACTAAATTGAGATTTTATTAATACTTAAAAGCTGATTACAATACTTGAGAAAAGACAGATTACACTAGCTTAAAAACTAAAAACAATTACATTTAAAAATAAAACTACATAAGCTAAATTTATAAGCTAAAAAATTACAAGAAAAGAAGATGCTCATGTGTGTGTGAGTGAGGGCCTTTTATAGCTGCTGAGAGAACCTTCTAGGGTCTGAGCACTCTTACACGCTCCTTTTAATCTCCACCCTTTATTCATTCCAATCATTGGATATTTACTTTGGGACGTTGGATCGCATATGTGCACACACGGATTGCCAGCGTGGCAATCCGTGATTGTGACACCTTGTGCTTTCTCTGAGAGTGACTCAAGTGTAAATATCCCCATTCCTTGTGCTTTCTTCATATTGACGTGGCATTCCCCTTGTGGGTTTCCACCAATAAGGACCTCTGAATATGAGTTAACCCTGCCATCTTGCTCTTGAACCCTTGAATTACTCTTTTGAACCTTTAATTTGCTAAAGCCCTTTGTTTTCACCCTTAGTAATTTTGAAGACGAAGGATGAATAGTACATAACGTTTTTTCGCGCCCAATTTTAACTGAGGGGGTAAAAGGGTGTAACTTTGGTTAAATGGCAACATTGGCCCTTGTCTTTGTTAGGTGAAAGTCTAAGAATTAAATAACTTTCAATCTTGGCAGAATTGGCCCTTGGACTTATATAAAAGAGTTATGGGCTTAGGTTCTTGGGCTTTGGATCCGGGTGAGGTTTTTAGGGATAATGGGCCCATTTAGACTTCAAGGACCATTTGTGTAATCTTTTGAAACTTAAGGGACTGAATTTGAAACTTTTGGAATTTTTTTTCCTTTAGTGTTTGACTTTTGCTGACCCATAGTTGACTGAGAGCTTTGACTTTTTGACTTTGGCTTGATTTCCCGGCTTCTTTTGTGCTCTTCCGTTTCCCGTGTCCGTGTTTGCCCGTTTTTGACGGTTTTCTCGTGATTTTTGCTTTATCCATACCTGCATACACAAAACACAAAAACACACATATCTTTGCCATTTTCACTGTATTTTTGGTCATTTAGGGTCATTTTTGGTGTTAACGGATATATGTATTTTACACCTATCAAAATTCCCCAAACTAAACGATTGTGTGTCCTCACGCAATATTACATGCCTTATAACCAAATACCTCGAAACTTCCCCAAACTAAACCTTTGAAAAGTAGTAAAGTCTTTGCGGGGAAAGTTTCTAAGTCACAAGTTATAAAACACCCCTATTTCCCATTTTCTAAAACTTTTTTTTCTTCATTTTTTTGATTTTTCTTAATAATTAACTACCTAACTACAACTTATTCTTGTGTGACATTGTAGGTCTCAGCCCTAGATAGATCTTTTAAGCCTGTGAAGGATATAGAGTACTAATGTAATCAAAAGTAACTCTGTGAGAGACTCTAACAAAACAATCTATTGTTCACGCGGAAAATAAACAACAGTGCTAAAGAAGAATTACTAAAAACAATACTTTGATCCTCTATGGATCTTTTCTATTAATCGTGAAACTGTTTCTTGATTGTTCAATTCGTCCCTTAAACCTAAACCGTGTGGTTTCATTTATAGATATGAAACCCTAAACTAATTCTCCTAGAATTACGTTTACATGAGTCTATCTATTACTTCTCATGTCTATCTATACTAGAACTTATCCCAGAGTCACTACGTTACTCTACCAGGAATAATTTGTTCTACCAGTAGGAACAATATAACCAGCAGGAACTATATTCCTGCCAGTAGGAACTTTAATACTAATAGTAGCAATTACTCTACCAGTAGGAACTACATACCTACCAGTAGGAACTAATAAATACAAATATACCTAACAATCCTCCCCTAAACTGGAATTTGACATAGTTAACTTCCAGTTTCCTAGATAGATCTTCAGTCTTGAAAACTTTGAGGATTGAAACAGCAACAAAAACAGCAGCAGCAAAATGATTGACCTTTAAACATCGTTAACACTTCAATCTTTAAGCAGCAACAAACTTTGGATCACCTCAGCAACATCCATCAATTCAGGGTTACATACGATTCTCATCACATCCCATGGTGTGTTAACTCCGGGGAGAGGTGAATCATAGAAAGTAAATAGATTTGATGAAGCCTTTACCAAGTAGCCATTAACTCTTGGGCTAGCCAATCTATTGGGTCCTAGAAAAAGGAATGCCATAGAGATTGGAACCATTTTCAACCACTCCAAAACTTGAATCATAGTGGGTTGAGTTATATATGTCTTGGGCAAGTCATCACAGCCTTATACGGTTTGGTAGCCTTTACCACATAGCCGTTTTGCTTTGTGGGCTAGACAATCATTGGGTAACCCAGAAAGGGTTACTCCCATGGTGGGATTGCACCCCAATCTCACGTATTGGTACATGAAACATTGATCTGTTGTGAGACCCTATGGTTTTAAGCAATAACATTACAAGCTTTTATCAATTCATTCTGGTACAAGACCTGGGAATTGAAACCAAAACTCAATTAATTCTAGCCCGAAGGCCTGGCAATTGAGAGCCATGGTTCAATTAGTTCTAGCCATAAGGCCTGGGAATTGATACCCATAATGATGTTGCACCTCAAAAGAGAAACTTTGAAAACAAGGTGCCATAAAACCATTTTGCACCAAAATATTTTGTCACATGAAAACAAATTTTGAGCCAAAAAGGATTTAAGCTCAGTTGCATATCAGAACATTGTGATGCCATCCAAAAACCGCAAAAACCTCAAAAACCATCCAAAAGCACCTGCAACAATAAAAACTATACATACCAAAAGAAACAAAGTATATACAAGATAGTACCATTGTACCAGACTTATGCAGAAGGAACACAAGAAGCCAGCTGATTCTTGATGAATTGAATCAGTTGCACAGCATATGTCATGTCATTCCCTATACCATCGATCTCCACTTCCAACTTATGCTTCAGCATCTTCTTCATGAGAGAAGCAGAGAGAGGATATGGTGTATCTGCAAACATGTATAAGATCTTGCCAGAAAACGTTTCTAGCACATGAACACCAGAAAATGGAAACAATTTCCAGCTGTGGATAACCCACTCCTGTTGATCATCCCAAACTTCAACACTTGAGCCACCAGTAGTAGATTCAAACAAAACATAAAGATCTCCCCACAAAATTAATCCATTACCAATGTCCAGCCTGTTGTGTAGATGGTGGAGCTTTGGTTTTTGACAAAGGTTCTCATATAATCTCTCTGTTGTGCATAAGTCCTTGGCTTATTTCTCTTATCTTGGAACCTTTTAGCAGCAAACTGTCGTCTCCTTTCAGCAATAATAGCTGCCATCCTTGCTGCAAAGTTGTCCTCATTTACATCAGGACCAAGTAGATCAACAGTAAGTCCTTGATTTGCATGTACTTGTCCCATGATGTTTGACCAATCAGCATCATTGTAATACTTGGCAGAATTGATCACATCCTCTTGCCTTTTCTTCTTCATTTCCTCTTGTACTCTAGCCAATTCAGCTTGTTCCTCTTCATAAAGTTTCTTTGCAGCCTCTGCTCCCAACCTGTCCTCCTCCATCTGTCTAAATGACCTTTCTTTTATTAGAGGATCTTCCTCTATCATTAGAGATTTACCCTTGTTAGAGGGATCATCAGAGAAATCAGAAGCAGTACCAGTAGGAACATCATTTCCATGAACAAATGCATCAGTGGGAATGGAGGAACTAGGAGGAAATCCAGTCACTTAAGTGGCATCAGCAGGAACAAAAGAAGTGTCAGCAGCAATAGCAGCTGCCTTAGCTAGGTTGATCAAAGAATCCACATCTTGTTCCTCATCTTCCTCGTTGTCAGATTCACTTAAAATCACATTCCTGCCCCTTGCTTTGAGTTTTGACTCCAAAAACTTCACTCTCGTTACCAGCTTCCCCATCACATCTTTAAACAGTAGCTTGTGAGCTTAAAGCCCAGATTCCAAACTTTTAATTTTCTTCCCCTGTTCAGACACTAAAGTATACAAAGTGGTTAGATTATGAGGGTCCGCAGCACCTCCTGAGGTGGTACCGTCAGGTGGAGCTGCAGTGGACCGAGAAGGAGAAGCAAAGAAAGATCCTCCCAAGGGATCAACTGCCACATTAGGGTCAGGAGTTGAATCATTATCCTTTGAAGAAGGCATAACATGAGGGTCAGAAGATGGACCATGCTGATTCACTTGAGCACTAGGAGAAGTTGGTATTGGTCTGGGTGGTTTTGAAACTGGCTCATTCAGTTGAGCAGCTGGAGTAGTGGGTGTTGGTCTTGGTGATGGTGATCCATGATCAAGAGGAGAAGCAGTTTGGTGCACAGGTTCTGTAACAGTTTCATGGTCAGTCTGAGGGTTGGGTGGTGCTGCCTCCCCTGATGTTCCAGCTGCAATGGCAGCTTGAGGAGGAGGAAGCATTGCAGCCACCAATGGCATATGGTCTCCATGAAAATTCAGTCTCATATTTGCAAACATCTTGCTGGTCAGTCTAAATGCATGGTATGGTTTGGTATTCCTAGTTTCTATGTCCAGTATCATTTGTAGAAACCTAGGAAACATCAAAAATTTCTTAGAATTATTAATGTTATTTACCATCCCAGTAAAGATATAGCGAGACCAATTGTACTTCTTTCCCTCACACAAACAGATTAAAGCAATAGCCAAAGGGGTTCCAAACTGATCCCAACTCCCTGACTTAGTACTAAGACAATGTAAGAGAGTATGGATCAGGAACCTCCACTGAGGTGAGAATTTGTTCTTATGAAAGGTCAACTTTCCCTCAGTGGGGTAACCTAGATTATCCATGCCTAAGAATATGTCAGGTATAGGCATATCCACAATTCCCCCCTCATCATGTAACTGCAATTGACTCCTCACTAGTGATTCAGTGATTGTGTAAGGAGTCCCATCAATGGTGGCCACAATAGCTGGTGGACCTAACTCAGATGATCGGAGTGAGGCCGTAGACCAGAATTGGGTTATTAGGGAATCATAGATGAGTGGGTCAGTTACAATAGCATACCTAATGTGGGAATCAAGTAAAAAATCAATAACCTGATGATAATCGGTACTCCCTTTGGGTTTCTCCAAAAATCCAATCCTGTTGTGCTCATCGCGATATTTTAGGGCAGCCATTGATTCGACGGTAGCTTGAATAGGGTTGTGTGTTAATGCTGGTGTTAGAATGCAAGAGAGTTGCTACTGGTGGGTAGTAGGAATCACAATTTCGAAGGGTGAGTGGAATGAATAAAGAGGGCTGTAAAAATTAGGGTTTGATCTCAAAGGTAATTGTAAAAATGAGGGCAAACAGTGATTAACCCTTTAAATAGATAACCCTTTGATCAATTAAATGCCCACTTATCTCAGCTTTACTATTGAAATATAATAAAACTCAATTTAAGTTACTCGATTAAAGAAAAGTCAACCCTAACGAAAAATTAACAAGACCAGCAGGAACAACTCTACCAGCAGAAACCAGAAAGACAACCAGTAGAAATTGTTCAGCCAGTAGAAACCAGTATTACCACTAGTAGAAACTCTTGCAACACCAGAAATGACACAAATCCAACCAGAAGGAATTGTTCGCATCAAAATAAAGCCACACACACTCCATGCTATTCACACATCATGAATCATTTCACTGCAAAAGATTAGACCAAAACCACACATACCATATACATGGAAAAATAAAAGATTTAACTACAAGAATTAAAACTGCTAGTCTAATATCTGTAAAAAAAATAAGGCTAAAAGAAAAAAAATAACTATTTAAAAAAAATACAATAACAGTCCTCCCCTTAAATCCAAATCCTCCCCTTAAACAGAGGATTTATGGATTTAGCATCCCAATATGAACCACTAAATAATTAAATCTGGGTCCATCAAATGCTTTGGTCAATAAATCAGCCACATTATCATCTGTGTGAATTTTAAGCACCTGAACAAGATTTTTCTCATTTGCATCCCTAATAAAGTGGTGCCTAATTTCTATGTGCTTTGTTCTTTGGTGAAAAACCGGATTTTTAACAATGCAAATGGTACTTTGATTATCAATAAAAATTTTGGTGTTCATAAAGTTGAACCCATAATCAAGTAATTGATTTTGAATCCAAAGTACCTGACCACAACAGTTAGCAGCAGCAACATATTCTGCTTCAGTGGAAGAAGTTGCCACTACTGTTTGCTTTTTGCACTGCCATGATATCAATCTTCTACCCAGAAATTGGCATCCACCAGTTGTGGATTTCCTATCACCATTGGAACCAGCATAATCACTATCACTGTAAGCTTCCAACACAAAGGGAGAATCTCTTGGGTACCATAGACCAAGTTTTGGTTGGCCTTTGAGATACTTAAAGATCTTCTTTACTGCATTCAAATTGGAAGTCAAAGGTGTGACCTGGTGTCTAGAACAAGCACTCACTGCAAACATAATATCTGGCCTTGAAGCTGTCAAATACATAAGTGAACCTATCATAGATCTGTATAGATGAACATTAACAGCATCATCAGGTTCATCCTTGGATTTAGGCTTAGCAGCTTCATAGGGTGTTGTTGCAGGTCTCACACTTTCCATATCAAATCTCCTAAGCATGTCCTGGACATACTTGTCTTGGCTGATAAAAATCCCATCAGGCTGTTGCTTGACTTGTAGACCTAAGAAGAATGTCAACTCACCCATAGCACTCATCTCAAATTCTCCTTTCATCAACACCTCAAACTCATCACACCAGGTCTGGTTAGTAGAGCCAAAAATAATGTCATCCACATAGACCTGTACTAAGATGATATCCCTGGAATTCTTCTTAATGAAAAGAGTTTTGTCTATAGTACCTCTTCTGTAATTATGCTTTAATAGAAAAGTAGACAATCTTGCATACCAGGCCCTTGGTGCTTGATGAAGACCATACAAAGCTTTCACAACTCTGTACACATGTTTAGGGTAGAAAGGATCTTCAAACCCTTTTGGTTGAGTAACATAGACTTCTTCATCAATTTTCCCATAGAGAAAGGCACTCTTGACATCCATTTGATATACCATAAAACCCATGTATGAGGCAAATGCTAAGAATAATCTGATAGCTTCAATTCGAGCCACTGGAGCAAACACCTCATCATAGTCAATGCCCTCCTCTTGCCTATGACCTTGAGCCACCAACCTTGCTTTATTCCGAACTACTATACCTCTGGCATCTCTTTTATTCTTAAGAATCCATTTGGTCCCAATAGCAGTTTTCCCTTCTGGCAAAGGCACAAGCTTCCACACATCCTGATTAACAAACTGTTGCATCTCCTCTTGCATAGCTTCTACCCAATCAGGATCATTAAGTGCTTGAGCAACACTGCTTGGTTCAAGTTGGGATAGAAAACAAGCAAACAGACAATGGAGATAGTCTGTGTGATTGTTCCTTTGTTGATCATGAACATAGCCTGCAAGAGCACTCTCTCCAAACTTGGACTTCTTCAAAGTGCCCCTTGTCAGAACTGGTGAAGTAATATCCCCAATAATCTGTGAGATAGGATGAACAGTATGCACCCTTCTTGTGGGAACAGGATCAACAGCTATGGAAGGTGCTAAATTTGTGACTGAACCACCAAAGTCAGCATCATATGTTGATTCAGAGAAAATGCCAGTAGTAGGATGATGGTGAATGCCCTCCATCTCTGAAGATGAGGACATGTGATTAGCAAGGTCAGAAGGAGAGGAAAATCTTGTAGAATTTTCACTTGAGCCCAATGAGTGACCAGGAGGAAGTGGTGTAGCATCAGCATGAACAGGTTCAACCACAGAAGAAGATGGAGTAGAAGGAACAGCAGAACCACCAGCAGGCTGATTAATACTACCAGCAGGAATGCTAGTAGTAGGAACACCACTACCAGTAGGAACCGTATCAGCTGTGTTCCAAGTATCCTTTGCTGTAGAATTGGCTTCATATGCTTGTCTTTGAAGCCTAGCAAGTTCCTCTGCATAGTCTGAAGTACTCTCCACTGTGGCAGAAGCAGTATGAACCTTGGGACCTGAGAAATGGTTAGAAGGAAAAGAAGGAACAACAATCACTTGTTCATCACACTCGGAATCTGAGTCATCGTGTGTACCTGCATGAGTGTTAGTATCTTGAGTACCTGCAGGTTGATTAGATTTGAAACGAGTATAACCTAAAGAATCAGTCAAATAGTCAAGGTCAAAGTACCACTCATGACCCAGACCCTGAACATTAGGTTTATCTTCCATATATCTCAGATTCAGTGTTTCTTCTATCTTTTTGTTGGATAAATTGTAGACTCTATAAGCTTTACTATGAGCAGAGTACCCAACAAGAAAACCTTCATCAGCTTTACCCTCAAATTTTCCCAAGTGATCACTAGTATTAAGTATGGTCACATGACAGCCAAAAGGTTTAAGGTGACTAATGTTTGGAACTTTCCCAGATAAAAGTTCATAGGGTGTTTTAGTATGGGGCCTAGTTACTAAAACCCTGTTTAGAACATAACAAGCAGTACTAACTGCTTCTGTCCAAAACATGGTAGGTAACTTAGAGTCAGCAAGCATAGTTCTTGCTGCCTCTATAAGGGTTCTATTCTTTCTTTCAGCAACCCTATTTTGTTGTGGGGTTCGGGCAACACTATAATCCCTTTTAATCCCCTTGGACCCACAGAGTTCAATTAAGTTAGAATTTTTAAACTCTGTCCCATTGTCACACCTTATAGCCTTAACCTTTTTAGTTAGCTGGTTTTCAACAAAAGTAATGAAATCCCTAAGGATATAAAAAGTTCATCCTTAGTCCCAAAAAGAAAACTCATCTAAACCCTGTTTAAAAGTCATTTGTAACCACCAAGGAATAGTGCTTATGATCAATGCTTCTGATGGAAGTAGGACCAAAAAGGTCCATATGAAGTAACTGGAGAGGCTCAGAAATGGTGCTGACTGCAGTGATGGCCTTGTAAGAGGCCTTGTGTGCTTTTACTTTGTTGCTGAGCAGACACCGTTGTGTTCATTTGTGCAATAGAGTTTAGAGAGGAAGCCCATTGATATCCATTTGTTTTGCTAGTTTGTTCATGTTTTTGAAATTCACATGAGCATTTCTATGCCAGTTTGTGGACTATCGAAGGATGGTGTTGTATAAACAAACACTTGATGTCTCTTTCTGATGGATGTCAGTCAAATTGAGCAGTAGAGATTGTGGCTCCTTAGGATCTCTGAGAACACCTGAGACCTTGAATCAGGTAGTTGGACACTCCTTGGAGGTACATAGGCACTCTTTGTATGTAAAAAGGACTTTGTGATTGGTATCACAGATTCTGTGACTAGAGAATAAATTAAAGTTCTAAAGCTCTTCACATAATAAACATTATCAAAAATGGAATTGGTAAGTCTAATGGTGCCTTTTCTAGTGATTTTACCATGTCCACCTCTATAAAGTGACAGTCCCTCCTTTAATTCTTCCCAAAGTCAGCCTTCTTCTCTCTTATTACTGTCGTCGCTTCTGGAACAACCACTATCAACAATACTTATATCTTTATTTGTATGAGGGATTGCCTACTAATATACAAAAGAATAGTATCAACATTCAATATACATGGGGACCCAAGAGATAGAAAGTGATTGGGCCTGCCTTGTGGATCAATATAGAGGTAAAAACCCAGTTAGATTGTTGAGGTTCCACATGAGTTCTTGGATCCCCTATGCATATATGCCTATTACTTTGCCAAGAATAGACCTGCTGAGGTTTATGTACACTAGTTTTCCATCTTCCCCCATCCCCCCCATAACATTTCAACTATTTGGTTATATGAGCCAGGCCTACTAAACTGTTGAAAATAATGGCTTTTTGGTCTGGTCATAGGTCTAGCAGCAGGATTATGCCAACCAGCAGGAAATGGCCTACCAGCAGGAACAGATGTTGGTCTATTCCTACTACCAGCAGGAACATAGGCTGGTCTAGGAACAAATGAGGGAATGTTTTCTACATTTTTCCACACAGGTGCATTATTCAATCTCAACTGATTCTCATAAAAATCAATCTCGTGAATCCAAATGAATTAACCACAAACAAAACATTTCTTACAACCAAAAGACTTGTTTTTACACAGACTAATATTGTTTGACCCATTCCTATTACATAAATTCCTAGGAGTTTTTACATTCTCCTTAAAAGAAAAACTAGGACTTTGAGTGACATTGCATGGTCCTTGGTCATCAGTCTTGTGTGAAGTCTGCAAATCAACTGAACTAGAGGCTGAGGCTAAGGGTTCATTGGTCTTGGAGCTTGAGGTCTGGACACTTGAAACACAGGATGCAAAGTCAGTGGTTTTGAGGATGACTTGTTCCACTGTTATCACACAGAGACAGGTCATTAGGGTTACAGAGGTTAGTTTCAGGAAGAATTAGGGACTTTGAACCATAGGTAAACTGTGTATCATCAATGTCAGGCTTGTTGGAAGGAGGCATGAATGTTCCTGTTATGGGTCCTGGAACAGCATGCAATCCACCAGCTTTGACAAATCCATCATAGAGAGGTTTCTCTATAGCATCCTTAAGACATGAGTCAAAGATACTAGGTCGATTGATTAAACACCTCATCTGTTCCAAAAGTGTCTCCATATCCTAAACCAAATTTTGATCTAGAGGACATGGAGCTATTGATCAGTTTGTTCAGGTTTTTGGAAGAATTCTTCCATTTGTCAAACCTTGCCTCAGACTCCTCAAGTTTGACCTTGTTATTCATATTATCACTTTTAGCCTGTTCATTCAATTTTTCAGTATATTTTAGCATGTTAGTGGTGTTGCCTAGGTCTGCAGTCAAGATTCTAATTTTCTCTTCTAAAGCTAACTGATTATTTTGGTACCAAGACTTCTGTTGTTCTAAGTTTTGAAGTGAACTTTTGTATGCTTGTACTTGGTAAAACACTCTTATTTATTGCACTTCTAGATTATCAAAATCCTTTTTAAGTTCTATATAAGTATAATTACAACCAAAAGGACAAGATTGTACCTGAGGGGATAACCCCATAAGTGCAAATTGAGTTTCAGCATCAGTAGCATCACTAGAAGTAACAGAAACACCATCAACACCAACACCAGCAGCAACAGAAACACCATCAAAACCATTACCAGTAGCAACAAACACACCATCAGCAAAAATACCATCAGTACTAACTCCATCAGCAGCATCAACAGCAGGCATACGCTAGCATCATCCCCATTCCCTGCAATTTCCCATAGACTTCAGAAGAACCTTTCTCCCATTTCTTCACTTTAGTGGTCTGACCAATTATAGCATTGAATCAACTGACACCTAAAGCCTTTGGTTCTTCGATTTATCCTTGTTCTTTGATCTTAAATTGAGTATTCCTTGTCTTGAATCCACCTTCTATTCCCTGTACAATACTCTTGCAAAATGTCCAACTCTGAACAATTGATAGCACCTGACTTCGTTTTTATCAGCCTGGCAGCATCTTTGTATTAAACTTGAATTTTCTACAGCCTTCTTTTTTGAAATCTAATTGATTGAACAGGAAAGCATTACCATTTGCCCTTTGATGTCAAGTTCTTCAATCCAACTTGCAATTTGGTCAAAGTCTTCATAAAGTATCTTTGTTGTGGATCAATTTCAGCAAACAAAAGAGTGGAAGAACATTTTTCAAGAACATTGCATGAAGATCAGCAGAGAAGAAGTAGTGGTATAGCTAATAGAAGAAGGTTGACATTTAGATTCAGCAGTTGACCACTTGGAATTAGTGCTAGCAGCACTAATGAAAGCTGAGTATGTAAGAGCAGCAGGAACTCTTGAATCATAGCTGGAACCACCCTTCACATCAATCTCAAGTGTTCCTAAGGCTTGTTATACAAATCATCAAAGCTTAAGAATCAAGACCACCCTTTGTTATAATGGTTGTTGCCCACCTGTGGGACAAGATGGTGGTGAGCTCTAAGGAACTTCATGTTGCTGTCTTCATTATCTGTCTTGCTTGCATTTGATTAAAGCTGAACTTAGCACATTCTGAAACTATACATATCCTTGGCCAAACCTCGGATTCGATTCTTAAAGTCTGCAATCTCCCTGCTTGAGCATTGACTTCCTCATTTTCTTTGACTTTCATTCCCTCCAAATAGGCTTTTACAGCCAACCAGATATCCTTAGGCATCATCAAGATGATTAGTCAGCCATGTGATTCCTCTGGAAGAGACTGAAGTAGATAGTTCTAGCTTTTGTCTCAGTTGGACAACAATTTTTTCTTTTCCATAACGTGAACAGGAGGAGAGAATCATTATGTTGCTCTAGGACTCTTGCCGGTCCGTTTTCTGGCTGTTTCATGAAGTAAAACAATGTTTCCATCAGATTTGATCACTGTTCATTATCCAATAATCCCTCTTCATTGCCCAAGTTTCATACTCTTCCTTTTTTAAATAAGGGAATTTGGCATTACTGCTGGAAACAGTTGTTGAATTATATTGCTGGAATTAAGGCTGAGTATTTTGAGAGGGTTGTGCAGAGTGGGAAGTTTGTGACTCAAATACAGGTTCAGTAGTTGCCACAGAAAATACTGGTTCGAATGTTGTTGGGATGGAGAATGAAGATTCGGATGGTGATGGTACAGTAAACGATGGTGTGGGATACGATGAAGTCATTGTAAAGGTTTAAGAGCAAGAACAGTAATTATTATTCAACAGAGACTCTCTCCAGGCTCTGATACCACTTGTTGGTCTTAGCCCTAGATAGATCTTTTAAGCCCTGTGAAGGATATAGAGCACTTAATGTAATCAAAAGTAACCTCTGTGAGAGACTCTAACATACAATCTATTGTTCACGCGGAAAATAAACAATAGTGCTAAAGAAGAATTTACCTAAAAAACATACTTCTGATCCTTATGATCTTTTTTATTAATCGGTTAAACTGTTTCTTGATTGTTCAATCTCTTGTCAAGCCTAAACCGTGTGGTTTCATTTATAGATATGAAACCCTAAACTAATTCTCCTAGAATTACGTTTGCATGAGTCTATCTATTACTTCTCATGCCTATCCATACTAGAACTTATCCCAGAGTCACTACGTTACTCTACCAAGACTAATAATATAACCAGCTAGGAACTATTAGACTCAGTAGGAACTTTAATACTAACAGTAGCAATTACTCTACCAGTAGGAACTACATACCTACCAGTAGAAACTAATAAATACAAATATACCTAACACATACATATATGTAAAATAGTTCATCTTGAGAACAATAAAGGGATGTTTTCCCGGCTGTTTGATTATCTAATAAATGTCCAGTTCTTTTCTAATTGAACAAAATTCGATCTGTATCACCACGCGTGTGAATTAAATAAAAATCTTCCAATTCGCGTTTATTTGGGTATGCTAATGACAACCGACAAAACCCTTTTTATGATCCTTCAATAATCAGAATATAAATATGTTGCAACTCGACTCATGTAGCCATGTACAGTAATATGTAGAAGCATATCCAAACACCCCAAAAGGCCAAATAGCATTCTTTATTTTTTTAGAATTTGATATGGGTTACTTGAATTTAGTTTATATGATGATTCTTAATTTTGTTAATCATCAAAATGTGACGATCACATTTGACTTTTTTCAGTCAAGTTTGCTACTTTTTTTGGAAAATAATTGATATAATATGGTTGATAAGTTATATTGTTCGACATTTGAATGCAACAGATACCACCCGAAGTCCTTAGGCATTTTGAGCAGAAAAAACCAAAGACTGTCATACTTAAAGACCTTACAAGAAGAGTTTGGCATGTGGATATAAAGCAAGAGAGCATCAGCTGAAGTACAGATGGCTCAAAAAGGATTGCTTTTGTTATTAGTTTACCGACTTCAAAACGGTTGTGGCTTTTGTTTTTTTAATTCAATGTTGTTTGACGTTGTGCAAACACAGGCATAGTTATTTGGCAATTCTATTGAGACTTTCTTTCTTGATTCCTACCTATCTTGATTCTTAGAGATTAATTCACGGAATATGCACAAAAAAATGTGTCTCTGTATCAATTTCGGAATGGAACCTTTGACTACAAAAGCTGCTGCAAATCCCATGGCAATGAGCTTGCCACTGCTTTGAGAAAGGTATTTAACCTTATTAGGTATGAACCTTTTGTGCCATGACAGTGCTTCAACAAGAGTGAATTCCCTCTTTTATTTATAAAAAATTATAGGTTAACCTAACAAATTTTCGAAGTCAACCCTCAAACTTAGTTTTACCTTTTTTATAAATACGCAAGTGCTCTAACATATGTTATTAACATATGTTCAAGAAAATTTGTCTTATGTCATGCTCATGCCTTGACCTGCTAGAATAGATTGATGAAAAATGTGTTGGCCATGCCAAGCTTAGATAAAACTACATAAAAATTAGTAGGGAAAATTACGTTGAGTTGCAAGATGATTCAATTTGGCAATTACACCTTTTATAACCTTATAATCTTTTTTATTACTCTATAGTTATCAGTTTATCTTATTTCAAGAACTTCTGCTAACCGGTTGGGATCAAATATGTTACTGTAATATAAATTTGAATTATACATTTATGTTGCTAATGAAATTTGCTTCTGTTAATTTATTCATAATAGATATTACCAAATTGTGTTGTGGTTATTGCAGAGGTTTGATGATGGGTCAATAATAGCACACATGAGAAAGTTAACAGGTTGTCCAAGTAACGTTTTTGGTGATCAAGTCCCAAACTATGATTTGGAGACAGATGAAGCAGCATTGGTGAGCATCTTATATCTCTACTACTGTTATTTTTAAGTTGTAGCTGTTATACCTGATGCTAGATATAAAAAATATGATTGGATCAGGCGAGTTAGTTCAAGTTGTTGATATCACTGAGTTAAAGATCCTGATGTTTTTTGGTATCTATATTTCTCATTTCGGCTTGGTTCTATGTTTTTGGTTCAGGTTATTTTCATGAGGTTTCTTAGAGGGTCAAAGGACCTCAATGTTGTCGAGGTTTCAATTCACTTTGTGCTGATGTCACAATGTACAAATGGAGGTTGTTGCTCTAAGATTCTCTAGGTGTCTATCATGAGATGAGTGGATTTATAATCCAATAGACAATTATGAGTTCGACTAAGTGACTTCATAACCAAAGAAGCGAATATAATTTTGGTTGTTAAGTTCTATCAATTGCATAGAAACAGGGAGCATGTTTAAACCGATGTGAGATTGTTTTCTAAAAAAATCTAACTTAGACTATGATTAACCCACGCCCACCTTCCATTATCTGCTAACGATCTCCTTTAATATAGGTGCAGAGCATGGTGATCATGATGTATTGAAGTCTGAAATCTGGGTGTGGAAAATTTTAGAAGACAAGCTGTCTCCTCAGAAGGGTTTGTGAAAATTTTAGAGGACAAGGTATCACAACAGCTACCCTTTTCTGGATGCTTTATGGTATTAGTTAAATATTAGATAATAGTCTGAGCTAAACACAAAACAAGATATTTCAGAATTAGATAGCAACTAGAATTGGTTTCCAGTCGCCCAGGCAATAGTATAATGGTTACGAAAACTAAAATTTGGCCTTAGCACTTTTTTTAATCACATATCTTTTGGTGGAAGAACAAAACTTTTTAAGCTTCATGTTGTCTAACAGAATCAGCTTCAAAGTGTGATAATGGATCTATAGTACATTGAGGGGGTGTTTGTTTTAGCTTATTTTAGGCTTATGAGCTTATTAGCTTCAACTGATTTTCTATGGGCTCATTATTCCCAATTTATTCTCATGTTTTAAGTCATAATATGCTCATAAGCTAGAGAACAAAACCAAAAAACTGCCTTACGAAAAATAAGCTGAACCAAATAAGCTCATAAAAGACTAGGGAGCTAGGTGAATAAATTTCAGGGGTACTCTTGGTTGGAGTGTTCTGATCATATGCACCTTGATACAGGGCCAAGCCAGGTATTTGAAATTGTGTACCAGTTGTAGTAACCAAAAAGAACGCAGAAGGAGGAAAGAAGTCTATACATATATGGGAAAAGGGTTCCAAAATTTTAGGGGCTGTGCATGGAGATGAGTCTGCAATTATAATATAAACTACCCGCAGAAACTTAGGAAGCATCTATCCAAGAAAGTTGATATTGGAGTCGATTGGTAATGCCTTGGTTCACGGTCGTTTTAAAGACGCTCTACTCATGGTAAGGCAGCATACGATAGATTTTAATGTTACAGTTGATCATGAGGGTGGCAAGCCTTTCTACAATTGGCATCCGAGTTTGTTAAGAAAGCAAATAACTTAAGTCACATTACTGATTTTCTTTGTTCCTCAAAGAATGAAAATGTCATGAATGTTGTTCAAAATAGTTGTGCATTGTTGCTTATATTAAGTATTGTAACCGCAAACGTAAAAGTCCGCGCTTCGCAGCGAAGCGCAGGTCGAAAACCTAGTTTATGTATGAATGGTTTGTTGTTTATTAAATTTATTTCAACCTAAAATTTATTAGTGGATAAATAGGCCCAAGCCCGGTTTGTGGGCATCGGGTCCACTATGGTTTACTCTACCTTGTAATCTATAAATTGTGATCAATAATAAATCATAACCTACAGGGTTTTCAATGTCTAACATGGTATCGGAGCGGGTTTGATCCTCAGACCTAGGTAGCTAAGTTGAGCCGCCTCTTCATGCCACCCGTCAAACCCTAATCCTAAAAATCACAGCCTCCAAAATCACTCGTCCAAATCCCACACACATTCTATAACAACACATAAGCCTCCAAAATCACTTGTCCAAATCTGCTAGTTCTTTGTTGGTGGTTTTGATGCAAATTGACGTGATGGTGGTGGATTATAGTGGATCTTGTTTTGTTTTTTTACTTATCATGCTTTACTTTAATTGTTTATTTCTTTTTAAGTTTTGTTTTGTTTTGTTTTTTAAGAGAATACATGGTTTATTCTCCGTTTCGGGATACTTTGGGTTATCTTGTATGGTTCGAGATACTTTGGGTTATCTCGTATAAAAAAATAGATATTTTGGGTTATCCGAAAAAGGTATACTTTGGGTTATCATGTATTAATTCAGGTTTGAAGATTTGTCTCCGCGTGTTGGCGGATTTCTTCAACAACTAATTATGTTCGTGTGCGACGCTTTGCTTTTGTCGCTGTTTGAAGATCAGTCCGAGCTTTCATCAATGAGTTATACTTTTATTTTGTTAATGTTTTTTTTCCTAGTCTACTACTCTAGTCCGAGCTTTCGCGATTTCATCGCTCGGACTGCGAGGGAGTATTAGTGGATAAATAGGCCCAAGCCCGGTTTGTAGGCATCGGGTCCACTAGGGTTTACTCTACCTAGTAATCTATAAATTATTATCAATAATAAATCATAACCTATGGGCAGGGGCGGACCCACATTGATGCCGGATGTGGCACGGGCTACACCCTATTTTCGGTCACAAAGTGCAAATTTTTTTGAAAATCGTCGTTTCTTGATATGTGCAACTCCAAAAAAAATTATTTGTTACTTTCGCTTTTTATGATGAAAAATTAGTTAGTGTAATAATTTTTTATGGTGCACCTTTTATGTTTATTTACCTATCCCACATCGGTGGGATGAGTAAACTTTAGGGCACTCTATTGTGTATAAATAGAGGCCCAATTTCATAAGTTTAACACACATCAAATCAATAAGTATTATTGATTTCTAACATATGAAGTACACATTTGAAAATGTGACATTTCAGGCAGTTTGTTAATGTTAATGCTAAGCGTGTCAAACACGTGCTAGTGTTTCCTTGCTGGCGATCTAATAAGTCTTTTTGTTAATTTATTGTTTTATATAATTCTTGTTTATAATCGTGTCTGTATTTATTTTTTGTTATTCATTTACTGTTAATTATATTTATTATAATATGGATTTTTTAATAAAAGTGTAACCGTTTCCTTACATTAATAGTATAATTATTTGCTTATTTTATTTAAAGCGTTTCTTATAGAATGGACAGGGGCGGACCCACATTGGTGCCGGGTATGGTACAGGCTACACCTTATTTTCGGTCACGAAGTGCAAATTTTTTTCCAAAATTGTCGTTTCTTGATATGTGCAACCCCCAAAAAAATTATTCCTTACTTTTGCTTTTTATGATGAAAAATTAGTTAGTGTAATAATTTTTATGGTGCACCTTTTATGTTTATTTACCTATCCCACATCGGTGAGATGAGTCAAGACTTTGGAGCCCCTCTATGTGTATAAACAAGGTCCCAATTCCATATGTTTTAACCCCAACAGATATCAATAAGTATTGTTGATTTCTAAAATATGAAGTACACATTTGAAAATGTGATATTTCAGGCAGTTTGTTAATGTTAATGCTAAGCGTGTCAAACACGTGCTAGTGTTTCCTTGCTGGCGATCTAATAAGTCTTTTTGTTATTTTATTGTTTTATTTAATTCTTGTTTATAATAGTGTATGTATTTATTTTTTCTGTTATTCATTTACTGTTAATTATATTTATTATAATCTGGATTTTTTTAATAAAAGTGTAACCGTTTCCTTACATTAATAGTATGATTATTTGCTTATTTTTATTTAAAACGTTTCTTATAGAATGGGTGAAAATTATCTGAATGATGCTTTAATTTGTTACATATAAAAAGAATTATTTGCAAATGTTACAAATGAAGACGTTGTGAAGCGCTTTCAAGGCTCGAAACGTCGAATAGGTCAATAGTTAGAGACAATGTATTTTATTGACTAGTTTTTTATTTTTACTATTTATATAGCGTTTGAATAAAAATTTTGATACTTATGAAAAAAAATTGTGCAACACCCTCTTGAAAATCCTGGGTCCGCCCCTGCCTACGGGTTTCATTGTCAAACAAAATTATTGTCATTCGTGGAGTTATTGTCACTGAAAACATATAACCCAAAAACGTTTTCGCCTAAAATTTAGATTACAGTATATACGGCTCAACGCGCAAATACGTGGTTAATAATTTATTATAAGAAAAACAATAAACGGTATGAAAAAAAGGAGAATCATATCGTTATTAAAAGTTATTTTAAATAATAAAAGGAGTATTGCTCGTTCAAAAAAAATAAAAAATAAAAGGAGTATTGTATAAGTTTTAAGAAAGGTGAGACGAAACTCTCAAAGGTTTATATTTCTTATCTCAAAGGTTTATATTTCTTATCAAAATGTGACATAAAATCTGTTTATACTAGTAGAAGGTCTACCATCCAGTTTTGTCTCTATCCACGGACTCTCAACTAGGGGTGTCAATAATCCTGACCCGACCCGACCCGACCTTATTCGGGTCGGGTTAATCGGGTTCAAAATTGAAGTCGGGTCAACCCGACTAACCCGAATTCGAAATAGGGTCGGGTATCGGGTTCATATACTTTGCCTATTCGGGTTCGGGTCAACCCGACTGACCCGACTTAAGTTGTTTTTTTTTTTTAAATTTTGTTAATAAAAATTCAAATTTTCTTAATAAAAATTCAAAATTTCTTAATAAAACAAATAAAATTTTATAAATAGGACAGACCCGAACCCGACTTGACCCGACCCGACCCGTTTGACCCGAACCCGACTAACCCGAGTTCAAATAGGGTCGGGTTCGGGTATATTATTTTTAGCCTCGACCCGACTTGGACCCGGACGTTTGGACCCGAACACGACCCTATTTGACTCGGCGTTTAGTCCGGGTTCGGGTTAAAAACGGGTCAGCGTCCAAGTGCTTGGTTGAGGCTCAAAGTGGTTCGGGTCTGTCTATGTATAAAATTTTATTTGTTTTATTAGGAAATTTGAATTTTTATTAAGAAAAATTTTGAATTTTATTGTACAAAATTAAAAAAAAAAAAAAAAAAAAACTTAATCGGGGTTCAGTCGGTTGACCGAACCCGAAATAGGCAAAAGTATATGAAACGATACCCGAACCTTTTCGATTCGGGTTAGTCGGGTTGACCCGACTTCAATTTTGAACCCGATTAACCCGACCCGAATAAGGTCGGGTTGGGTTCGGGTCGGGTCGGGTCAGGATTATTGACACCCCTAGTTGAGAGTCCTTGGATAGAGACAAAACTGGATGGTAGACCTTCTTCTAGTATAAACAGATTTTATGTCACATTTTGATAAGAAATATAAACCTTTGAGATAAGAAATATAAACCTTTGAGAGTTTCGTCTCACCTTTCTTAAAACTTATACAATACTCCTTTTATTTTTTATTTTTTTTGAACGAGCAATACTCCTTTTATTATTTAAAATAACTTTTAATAACGATATGATTCTCCTATTTTTCATACCGTTTATTGTTTTTCTTATAATAAATTATTAACCACGTATTTGCGCGTTGAGCCGTATATACTGTAATCTAAATTTTAGGCGAAAACGTTTTTGGGTTATATGTTTTCAGTGACAATAACTCCACGAATGACAATAATTTTGTTTGACAATGAAACCCGTAGGCAAGGGCGGACCCAGGATTTTCAAGAGGGTGTTGCACATTTTTTTTCATAAGTATCAAAATTTTTATTCAAACGCTATATAATGTATGTAAAAAATGAAACTAGTCAGATAAATACATTGTCTCTAACTATTGACCTATTCGACGTTTCGAGCCTTGAAAGCGCTTCACCACGTCTTCATTTGTAACCTTTGCAAATAATTCTTTTTCTATGTAACAAATTAAAGCATCATTCAGATAATTTTCACCCATTCTATAAGAAACGTTTTAAATAAAAATAAGCAAATAATCATACTATTAATGTAAGGAAACGGTTACACTTTTATTAAAAAATCCAGATTATTATAAATATAATTAACAGTAAATGAATAACAGAAAAAATAAAATACTAATACACTATTATAAAAAGGTTTTAATTAAAAACAATAAAATGACAATATGACTTATAGAGATCGCCCAGCAAGGCTGAAAACACTAGCACGTGTTTGACACGCTTAGCATTAACATTAACAAAAAACGGCCTGGAAATATCACATTTTCAAAATGTGTACTCATTTTTTAGAATTCAATAATATATTGATTTGTTATTTGTCGTGTTAAACCGTATGGAACTGGGCCTCGTATTTATACACAATAGACGTGCTCATAAGTTTACTCATCCCGACCGACTGTGGGATAGGTAAATAAAAACTAAAAAGGTGCACCATAAAAAATTATTACACCTAACTAATTTTTCATCATATAAAGCAAAAGTATAGCGAATAATTTTTTTGTAAGGTTGCAACATATCAAGAAACGACGATTTTCGAAAAAAGTTACACTTTGTGATCGAAAATAGGGTGTAGCCCGTGCCACACCCGACACCAATGTGGGTCCGCCCCTGCCCATTCTATAAGAAACGCTTTAAATAAAAATAAGCAAATAATCATACTATTAATGTAAGGAAACGATTACACTTTTAGTAATAATCCGATTATAATACATTATATTATACAGCAAATGATAACAAAAAAAAATAAATACATACACTATTATAAACAAGAATTAAATAAAACAATAAAATAACAAAAAGACTTATTAGATTGCCTGCAAAGAAACACTAGCACGTGTTTGACACGCTTAACATTAACATTAACAAACTGCCTAAAATATCACATTTTCAAATGTGTAGTTCATATGTTAGAAATCAATAATACTTATTGATTTGATGTGTGTTAAACCTATGGAATTGGGCCTCTATTTATACACAATAGAGTGCTCCAAAGTTTACTCATCCCACCGATGTGGGATATGTAAATAAACATAAAAGGTGCACCATAAAAAATTATTACACTAACTAATTTTTTATCATAAAAAACGAAAGTAGCGAATAATTTTTTTGGGGGTTGCACATATCAAAAAACGACGATTTTTGGGAAAGAAAATTTGCTATTCGTGACGAAAAGAGGGTGTTAGCCCGTGCCACACCCTATGAAGGCACCTATGTGGTGTTATCCGTATCCCTGATCTCCATTAGGTTAATGATTTATTATTGATAATAATTTATAGTTTACTAGGTGAGAGTAAACCCCTAGTGGACCCGAGCCCACAAACCGAGAGCTTGAGGCCTATTTATCTACTAATACTCCCCCGCAGTCCGAGCGGCGAAATCGCGAAAGCTCGGACTGGACTAGTAGACTAGGAAAAAAACATTAATGAAATAAAAGCATAACTTATTGATGAAAGCTCGGACTGATCTTCAAACAGCGACAAAAGCAAAGCGTCGCACACGAACATAATTAGTTGTTGAAGAAATCCGTCAACATGCGGAGACAAATCTTCAAATCACTTATTTAATACGGATAGAACCAAGGTTATACCTTTATTCGGGATAACCCAAAGGATCACTTTTCGGTTAACCATAACATTCATTTTTTTATACTAGGTTTTAACCCAAAGTATCTCGAACCATACGAGATAACCTAAAGTATCACGAAACGAAGAGTAAACCATGTATTCTTTTAAAAAAACAAAACAAAACAAAACTTAAAAAGAAATAAACAATTAAAGTAAAGCATGTAAGTAAAAAAACAAAACAAGATCCACTATAATCCACCACCGTCACGTCAATTTGCATCAAAACCACCAACAAAGAACTAGCAGATTTGGACAAGTGATTTTGGAGGCTTATGTGTTGTTATAGAATGTGTGTGGGATTTGGACGAGTGATTTTGGAGGCTGTGATTTTTAGGATTAGGGTTTGACGGGTGGCATGAAGAGGCGGCTAACTTAGCTAATAGGTCTGAGGATCTAACCCCGCGCCGATACCATGATTAGGACATATGAAAAACCCTGTAGGTTTATGATTTATTATTGATCACAATTTGTTGATACAAGGTAGAGTATAAATGTCATAGTGGAACCCAGATGCACCAACCGGCTGGGCCTATTATCCACTAATAAATTTTAGGGTGAATTAAATTTAATAAACAAACAAACATTCATACATAAACTAGGTATTCGATCCTGCGCTTCGCTATGCGAAGCGCGATCTTTTACGTTTGACTCGGTTACAATATTATATAAGGCAACAATGGCAACAAACATTTTGACAAACAGTCATGACATTTTCATTCTTTGAGGAACAAGAAAAATCGTTAACATGGTGACTTAAGTATTTGCTTTCTGTATCAAACTCGGATGCCAAGTGTAGACAAGGATTGCCTCACGATGTTTGTGGCGGTTGAGTGGAAGACAAGGGGGAAGTAGTTGATGGTTTTGGGTGACGGAGTATGTGGGTTTGGTGGGGTCGAGTATTAGCTGGGGGTTGTGTGCTTTAATCATCAACTGTGATAATCTTTGTCTCAGTTCGCTTTTAAATTTATTATAAATCAATAATATACAATAGTATACTATACCCTTTATTTTAGGCTTGATTTGTTATAATAAATTCAGTTTACATTTTATACATTTATCAACCGTAACATTAAAATCTATCGTATGCTGCCTTACCATGAGTAGAGCGTCTTTAAAACGACCCGTGAACCAAGGCATTACCAATCGACTCCAATACCAACTTTCTTGGATAGATGCTTCCTAAGTTTCTGCGGGTAGTTTGTATTATAATTGCAGACTCATCTCCATGCACAGTCCCTAAAATTTTGGAACCCTTTTCCCATATATGTATAGTGACTTCCTTTCCTCTCTTCTGCTTTCTTTTTTTCTGGGGGGGTTTTTTTTTTTTTTAACTACAACTGGTACTCAATTTTCAAATACTGGGTAGGCCTTGTATCAAGTCATATGATCAGAACACTCCAACCAAGAGTACCACTGAAATTTATTCAACTAGCTCCCTAGTCTTTTATGAGCTTATTTGGTTCGTTATTTTTGTGAAGCAGTTTTTTGGTTTATGTCGCACGCTAGATCTTAGAGAGCATATTATGAACTTTAACTCATTGAGAATATAAATTGGAATAATGAGCCCATAGAAAATCAGTTGAAGCTAATAAGCTCATAAGCCTAAAATAAGCTAAAACAAACACCCCCTCAATGTACTATAGATCCATTATCACACTTTGAAGCTGATTCTGTTAGACAACATGAAGCTTAAAAAGTTTTGTTCTTCCACCAAAAGATATGTGATTAAAAAAAGTGCTAAGGCCAAATTTTAGTTTTCGTAACCATTATACTATTGCCTGGGCGACTGGAAACCAATTTCAGTTGCTATCTAATTCTGAAATATCTTGTTTTGTGTTTAGCTCAGACTATTATCTAATCATTAACTAATACCATAAAGCATCCAGAAAACAGTAGCAGTTGTGATACCTTGTCCTATGAAATTTTCACAAACCCTTCTGAGGAGACATCTTGTCTTCTAAAATTTTCCACACCCAGATTTGAGACTTTAATACATCATGATCACCATGCTCTGCACCTATATTAAAGGAGATTGTGAGCAGATAATGGAAGGTGGGCATGGGTTAATCATAGTCTAAGTTAGATTTTTTAGAAAACAATCTCACATCGGTTTAAACATGCTCCCTATTTCTATGCAATTGATAAAACTTAACAACCAAAATTATATTCGCTTCTTCGGTTACGAAGTCACTTAGTCGAACTCATAATTGTCTATTGGATTATGAATCCACTCATCTCATGATAGACACCTAGAGCAATCTTAGCAACAAACCTCCATTTGTTACATTGTGCATCAGGCACCAAAGTGAATTGAAACCTTCGACAACATTGAGGTCCTTTGACCCTCTAAGAAACCTCATGAAAATAACCTGAACCAAAAACATAGAACCAAGCCGAAATGAGAAATATAGATACCAAAATGATGCACAGGATCTTTAACTCAGTGATATCAACAACTTGAACTAACTCGCCTGATCCAATCATATTTTTTATATATAGCATCAGGTATAACATGCTACAACTTAAAAAATTAACAGTAATATAGATATTAAGATTCTCAACCAATGCTGGACTTCATCTGGTCTCAATCATGTTGGGACTTGTCACCAAAGATAAACGTTACTTGGACAACTGTTTAACTTTCTCATGTGTTGTGCTATTATTGACCACCATCATCATAACCTCTGCAATAACAACAAAAAACCCCCAAACAATTTGCTTAGATATTTTATGAATAAATTAACAGAAGCAAATTTCATTACGCAACATAAATGTATAATTCAAATTTATATTACAGTAACATATTTGATCCCAACCGGTTAGCAGAAGTTCTTGAAATAAGATAAACTGGTAACTATAGAGTAATAAAAAAAGGTTATAAGGTTATAAAAGGTGAATCTTCTTGCAACTCAGCGTAATTTGCCCTACTAATTTTTGTGTAGTTTTATCTAAGCTTGGCATTGCCAACACGTTTTTCATCAATCTATTCTAGCAGGTCAAGGCATGAGCATGACATAAGATAAATTTTCTTTAACATTTGTTAATAACATATGTTAGAGCACTTGCGTATTTATAAAAAAGGTAAAACTAAGTTTGAGGGTTGACTTCAAAAATTTGTTAGGTTAACCTACAATTTTTTATAAATAAAAGAGGGAATTCACTCTTGTTGAAGCATTGTCATGGCACAAAAGGTTCATAACTAATAAGGTTAAATACCTTTCTCAAAGCAGTGGCAAGCTCATTGCCATGGAATTTGCAGCAGCTTTTGTAGTCAAAGGTTCCATTCCGAAATTGATACAGAGACACATTTTTTGTGTGGATATTCCGTGAATTGATCTCTGAGAATCAAGATAGGGAGGAATCAAGATAGGGAGTCTCAATAAAATTGCCAAATAACTATGCATGTGTTTGCACAACGTTAAACAACCTTGAATTAAAAAAACGAAAGCCACAACCGTTTTGAAGTCGGTAAACTAATAACAAAAGCAAGCCTTTTTGAGCCATATGTACTTCAGCTGATGCTCTCTTGCTTTGTATCCACATGCCAAACTCTTCTTGTAAGGTCTTTAAGTATTACAGTCTTTGGTATTTTCTGCTCAAAATGCCTAAGGACTTCGGGTGGTATCTGTTGCATTCAAATGTCGAACAATATAACTCATCAGCCATATTATATCAATTATTTTCAAAAAAAAAGTAGCAAACTTGACTGAAAAAAGTCAAATGTGATCGTCACATTTTGTTGATTAACAAAATTAAGAATCATCATATAAACTGAATTCAAATAACCCATATCAGATTATAAAAAATAAAGAATGATATTTGGCCTTTTGGGGTGTTTGGATATGCTTCTACATATTACTGTACATGTCGAGTTGCAACATATTTATATTCTGATTATTGAAGGATCATAAAAAGGGTTTTGTCGGTTGTCATTAGCATAACCCTAAATAAAATTATATAATCAAACCGCCGGGCCAACATCCCTTTATTGTTCTCAAGACGAACTATTTTACATATATGTATGTGTTAGGTATATTTGTATTTATTAGTTCCTACTGGTAGGTATGTAGTTCCTACTGGTAGAGTAATTGCTACTGTTAGTATTAAAGTTCCTACTGGCAGGTATATAGTTCCTGCTGGTTATATTATTAGTCTTGGTAGAGTAACGTAGTGACTCTGGGATAAGTTCTAGTATGGATAGACATGAGAAGTAATAGATAGACTCATGCAAACGTAATTCTAGGAGAATTAGTTTAGGGTTTCATATCTATAAATGAAACCACACGGTTTAGGCTTGACAGATGATTGAACAATCAAGAAACAGTTTTACGATTAATAGAAAAGATCCATAGAGGATCAAAGTATTGTTTTTAGTAATTCTTCTTTAGCACTATTGTTTATTTTCCGCGTGAACAATAGATTGTTTTGTTAGAGTCTCTCACAGAGTTACTTTGAATTACCTTAGATGCTCTATATCTCCTTCACAGGCTTAAAAGTCTATCTAGGGCTAAGACTACAAGTAGGTATCAGAGCTGGAGAGAGTCTTGATTGAAGAATAATTATGTTCTTGCGTCCTAAACCTTTTACAATGATCTTCACGTATCCCACACCACCGTTTTACTGTACCATCACCATCCGGAATCTTCATCTCATCCCCAAACAACATTCGAACCAGTATTTTTGTGGGCAACGTACTTGAACCTGTATTTGAGTCACAAACTTCCCACTCCGCACAACCCTCTCAAAATACTCAGCCTCAATTCCAGCAATATAATTCAACCACTGTTTCCAGCAGTAATGCCAAATTTCCTTATTTGAAGAAGGACGAGTATGAAAGTGGGCAATGAGATGGACTATTGGAGAATGAACAGTGATCTGTCAATTGTGGAACATTGTTCTTCATGGAAAACAGCAGTAACGGATCCGGGCAGGAGATCCTAGACGGGCAACATTAATGATTCTTTCCTCCTGTCACTTGAAGAAAAATTGTTGTACCATTAGAGAGACAAAAGCTAGAAACTATCTACTTCAGTCTCTTCCAGAGGATCACATGGCTGACTTTCATCATCTTGATGATGCTAAGGATATCTGGTTGGCAGTAAAAGCCAGATTTGGAGGGAATGAAGAGTCAAAGAAAATGAGGAAGTCAATGCTCAAGCAGGAGTTTGCAGACTTTAAGATATCTGAATCCGAGGGTTTGCACAAGGGATATGATAGGTTTCAGAAGGTGCTGAGTCAACTTAATCAAATGCAAGCAAGACCAGATAATGAAGACTGCAACATGAAGTTCCTTAGAGCTCTACCACCTTCTTGGTCACAGGTGGCAATCACCCTTAAAACAAAGGGTGGTCTTGATTTCTTAAGCTTTGATGATTTGTATAACAAGCTTAGGACACTTGAGATTGATGTGAAGGGTGGTTCTAGCTATGATTCAAGAGTTCCTGCTGCTCCTACACACTCAGCTTTCATTAGTGCTGCTAGCACTAATTCCAAGTGGTCAACTGCTGATTCCAAATGTCAACCTTCTTCTGTTAGCTATACCACTACTTCTTCCTCTGCTGATGCTTCAGGCAATGTTCTTGAAAATATTCTTCACTCTTTTGTTGCTGAAAGTGATCCACAACAACAGATTATGAAGACTTTGACTAAATTGGCAAGTTGGATTTGGAAGAACTTGACATCAAATGGCAGATGGCAATGCTTTCTATTCGAATCAATAGATTTGAAAAGAAGGCTGGTAGAAAATTCAAGTTTAATAACAAAGATGCTGCCAGGTTTGATAAAAAGAAGGTCAGGTGCTATCAATGTTCAGAGTTGGGACATTTTGCAAGAGAATGTACAGGGAAGAAGGTGGATTCAAAGACAAGGTATTCTCAATTTAAGATCAAAGAACTGGATAAATCAGAAGAACCAAAGGCTTTGGTGTTAGTTGATTCAATGCTCAATTGGTCAGACCACGAAAGTGATGATATGGAGAAAGGTGCTTTTGAAGTCTATGGGATGATTGCAGGATATAGGGATGATGCTGTTATTCCTGCTGTTGATGCTGCTGATGGAGTTAGTATTGATGGTAGTTTTGCTGATGGTGTGTTTGTTGCTGCTGGTAATAGTTCTGATGGTGTTTTTGTTGCTGCTGGTGTTGGTGTTGATGGTGTTTTTGTTACTTCTAGTGATGCTACTGATGCTGAAACTCATTTTGCACTTATGGGGTTATCCCCTCAGGTACAATCTTGTCCTTTTGGTTGTAATTATATTTATATAGAACTTAAAAAGGATTTTGATAATCTAGAAGTGCAATATAAAGAGTGTTTTATCCAAGTACAAGCATACAAAAGTTCACTTCAAAACTTAGAACAACATAAGTCTTGGTACCAAAAATAATCTGTTAGCTTTAGAAGAGAAATTTAGTCTCTTGACTGCAGACCTAGGAACACCACCATCATGCTATAAAATTATAATGAAAAATTGAATAGAACAAAGCTAAATTGATTATTTGAATAACAAGGTTCAAAAAAACTTGAGTGTGAGGTCTGAGGCAAGGTTTGACAATGGATAATTCTTCCACAAAAAAACCTAAACAAAACTGATCAATAAGCTTCATGTCCTCTAGATCAAAAATTTGGATTATGGATTTGTGAGACCACTTTTGGGAAACAGTTGGGTGTTTGATATCTCTCTGCACCTAGTTCTTTGACTCATGTTTTAAGGATGCTTGTTAATGGATATAGAGAACCTTCTATGATGGATTTGTTAAAGCTGGTGGATTGCATGCTGTTCCAGGACCCATAACAGGAACATCCATGCCTCCCTTCATCAGCCTGACTTTGTGATACATAGTTTACCTATGGTTCAAAGTCCAATCAATTCTTCTGACACTAACTCTGTATCTAATGACTTTGTCTCTTGTGATAACAGTGACAAGTCTTCAGACTCAGAGACCACTGACTTTGCATCCTGTGTTTCAAGTGTCCAGACCTCAAGCTCCAAGACCAATGAACCCTTAGCCTTCTGTCGCTAGTTCGTTGATTTGATGATATTTCCACAAGATGATGACCAAGGTCCCATGCAATGTGCACTAAATGTCTGTTTTTCTTTTAAGGAGAATGTTAAAAACTCTAGGAATTTTATGTATAGGACTGGGTCAAACAATATTATGTTTGTGTAAAAAAAGTCTTTTTGGTCTCTAAGAAAAAGTTTTGTTTTTGGTGTACAATTTCATTTGATTCGAGATTGTGATTTTTATGAGAATCAGTTGAGATTGAATAATGCGCCGGTGTGGAAAAATGTAGAAAACATTCCCTCATTTATTCCTAGACCAGCCTATGTTCCTGCTGGTAGTAGGAATAGACCAACATCTGTTCCTGCTGGTAGGCCATTTCCTGCTGGTTGGCATAATCCTGCTGCTAGACCTATGACCAGACCAAAAAGCCATTATTTTCAACAGTTTCGTAGGCCTGAATCATATAAACCAAATGGATATGATGGGGGCGAGATGGGGAATGCTGTTAAGACCTCAGAGGTTGTTCTGGGCAAGTAAAAGGCCATATATGCATTGGGGATCCATTGAACAATGGTGATCTCCAAACAAAATCTACAGGGTTTTCCTTTTATTGATTACAAGGGCAGGCCCAAGTCAAGTTTTGACTTGGGTCTCCACATGTATACTAATGTTGTACTTTCTTTTAATATTGTTGGACACATCCTCACATACAAATAAAGATTTATGTATTATTGATAGTGGTTGTTCAGAAGCTATGACATGTAATAAGGGTAATGGCTAAACTTTGTGAGATTAAGGGTGGGACTGTCCTTTGGAGGTGGAGATGTAAAATCATGGAAAAGGAACCATTAGACTTCACAACTTCAATTTTAAGAATGTTTATTATTGTGGAAGAGCTTTCAGAACTTTAAATTGGTTCTATGTGTCACAAAATCTGTGATACCAAGAACAAAGTCCTTTTTACAGACAAAGAGTGCCTTGTACTCTCCAAGGAGTTCCAACTACCTGATTCAAGTCAGGTTGTTTCAGTAGATTATACCCCAAACCATGAGAAGAAGCAACCGTTAGCATCTTTATTAGCGAGAAGAAGTAAGGAGAAGGTTATGTTCATAGATTTAGTTCCATGGAGGACACAATTCACTACTGCATTCAATTTGACTGACATCCATTCAGAAAGAGAAATCAAGTGTTTGTTGGCAAAAGCATCCTTAGATGAGTCCACAAAATGGCATAGAAGGATGGCTCATGTGAACTTCAAAAACATGAACAAGCTGGCAAAACATGGATTAGTCAATGGGCTTCCTTCCAAACTCATTCCACAATGAAAAACTGTGTTGCTATAACAAAGGAAAGCAACACAAGCCTCCTTACAAAGGCCATCAATGCAGTCCAGCACCATTTCTGAGCCTCTCCAGTTACTTCATATGGACCTTTTTGGTCCTACTTCCATCAGAAGCATTGACAACAAGCATTATTCCTGTGGTTACAGATGACTTTAGCAGGTTTAGCTGGGTTTTATTTTGGGGCCTAAGGATTGAGACTTTTATATCTTAGGGACTTTATTACTTTTGTTGAAAACCAGCTAACTAAAAAGGTTAAGGCTATCAGGTGTGACAATGGGACAGAGTTTAAAAATTCTAAACTTAATTGAACTCTGTGGGTCCAAGGGGATTAAAAGGGATTATAGTGTTGCCAGAACCCCACAACAAAATGGGGTTGCTGAAAGAAAGAATAGGACCTTATAAGGCAGCAAGACTATGACTTTGCTGACTTAAGTTACCTACCAGTTTTTGGACAAAGCAAGTTTGTTACTGCTTGTTATGTTCTAAACAGGGTTTTAGTTAATGGCCCAATTAATAAAATACCCTATGAACTTTATCTGGGAAAGTTCCAAACATCTTAGTCACCTTAAACCTTTTGGCAGTCATGTGGGACCCATAACTTATCACTAGTGATCACTTGGGAAAATTTGAGGGTAAAGCTGATGAAGGTTTTCTTGTTGGGTACTCTGCTCATAGTAAAGCTTATAGAGTCTACAATTTATCCAACAAAAAGATAGAAGAAACACTGAATCTGAGATATATGGAGAATTTGAGATGAGTGCTATGGGTGAGTTGACATTCTTCTTAGGTCTACAAGTCAAGCAACAGCCTGATGGGATTTTTATCAGCCAAGACAAGTATGTCCAGGACATGCTTAGGAGATTTGATATGGAAAGTGTGCGACCTGCAACAACACCCTATGAAGCTGCTAAGCCTAAATCCAAGGATGAACCTGATGATGCTGTTAATGTTCATCTATACAGATCTATGATAGGTTCACTTATGTATTTGACAGCTTCAAGGCCAGATATTATGTTTGCAGTGAGTGCTTGTTCTAGACACCAGGTCACACCTTTGACTTCCAATTTGAATGCAGTAAAGAAGATCTTTAAGTATCTCAAAGGCCAACCAAAACTTGGTCTATGGTACCCAAGAGATTCTCCCTTTGTGTTGGAAGCTTACTAGTGATAGTGATTATGCTGAGTTCCAATGGGGGGTGATAGGAAAATCCACATGGTGGATGATAATTTCATGGGTAGAAAGATTGATATCAATGGCAGTGCAAAAAGCGAAACGAGTAGTGGCAATTTTCCAATAAAGCAGATATGTTGCTGCTGGCTCACTGTTGTGGTCAGGTACTTTGGATCAAATCAATTGCTAAGATTATGGGTTTAATTGTATGATACACTAAAAATTTATTGATAATAAGAGTACCATATGCATTGTTAAAAATCCAGTTTTTCACCAAAGAACAAAGCACATAGAGATTAGGCACCATTTTATTAGAGATGCAAATGAGAAAAATCTTATTCAGGTGCTTAAAATTCACACAGATGATAATGTGGCTGATTTATTGACCAAAGCATTTGATGGACCCAGATTTAATTATTTAGTGGTTCATATTGGGATGCTAAATCCATAAATCCTCTGTTTAAGGGGAGGATTTGGATTTAAGGGGAGGACTGTTATTGTATTTTTTTTACATAGTTATTTTTCTTTTAGCCTTCTTTTTTATTAATGTTATTAGACTAGCCGTTTAATGTACTTGTAGTTAAATCTTTTATTTTTCCATGTATATGGTATGTGTGGTTTTGGTCTAATCTTTTGCAGTGAAATGATTCATGATGTGTGAATAGCATGGAGTGTGTGTGGCTTTATTTTGATGAGAACAATTCCTTCTGGTTGGATTTGTGTCATTTCTGGTGTTGCAAGAGTTTCTACTAGTGGTAATACTGGTTTCTACTGGCTGAACAATTTCTACTGGTTGTCTTTCTGGTTTCTGCTGGTAGAGTTGTTCCTGCTGGTTTTGTTAACTTTTCGTTAGGGTTGACTTTTCTTTAATCGAGTAACTTAAATGAGTTTTATTATATTTAATAGTAAAGTTGAGATAAGTGGGCTTTAATTGATCAAAGGGATCTATTTAAAGGGTTTATCACTGTTGACCCTTATTTTTAAATTACTCTTTGAGATCAAACCATAATTTTACAGCCTCTTTATTCCATTCCACTCACCTTTCGGAATTGTATTCCTACTACCTCCACCAGTCAGCACACGCTCTTGCCTTTCTACACCAGCATTAACACAACCCTATTCAAGCTATCGTCGAAATCAATGGCTGCACTAAAAACGCGATGAGCACAACGGATTGGATTTTTAGAGAAAACCCAAAGGAGTACCGATTATTATCAGGTTATTGATTTTTTACTTAATTCCCACATTAGGTATGCTATTGTAACTGACCCACTCATCTATGATTCCTTAAATAACCCAATTCTGGTCTACGGCCTCACTCTGATCATCTGAGTTAGGTCCACCAGCTATTGTGGCCACCATTGATGGGACTCCTTACACAATCACTGAATCACTAGTGAGGAGTCAATTGCAGTTACATGATGAGGGGGGAATTATGGATATGCCTATACCTGACTTTATTCTTAGGCATGAAATATAGGTTCACCCCACTGGAGGGAAAGTTGACCTTTCATAAGAACAAATTCTCACCTCAGTGGAGGTTCCTGATCCATACTCTCTTACATTGTCTTAGTACTAAGTCAGGGAGTTGGGATTAGTTTTGGAACACCTTTGGATATTGTTTATCTGTTTGTGTGAGGAAAGAGTACAATTGGTCTCGCTATATCTTTACTGGGATGGTAAATAACATTAATAATTCTAAGAAATTTTTGATGTTTCCTAGGTTTCTACAAATGATACTGGACATAGAAACTAGGAATACCAAACCATACCATGCATTTAGACTGACCAGCAAGATGTTTGCAAATATGAGACTGAATTTTCATGGAGACCATATGCCATTGGTGGCTGCAATGCTTCCTCCTCCTCAAGCTGCCATTGCAGCTGGTACATCAGGGGAGGCAGCACCACCCAACCCTCAGACTGACCATGAAACTGTTACAGAACCTGTGCACCAAACTGTTTCTCCTCATGATCATGGATCAACATCACCAAGACCAACACCCACTACTCCAGCTGCTCAACTGAATAAGGGCAGTTTTTAAACACCACCCAGACCATTACCAACTTCTCCTAGTGTCAAGTGAATCAGGATGGGTATTCTTCTGACCTTTCATGTTGAGTCTTCTTCAAAGGACAATGATTCCAATCCTGACCCTAATATGGCAGATGATCCCTTGGGTGGATCTTTCTTTGCTTCTCCTTCTAGGTCCACTGCAGCTCCACCTGAAGGTACAACCTCAGGAGGTGCTGAGGACCTTCTTACTCTAACAGCTTTGTATACTTTAGTGTCTGAACAGGGGAAGAATAATTGAATTTTGGAATCTGAGCTTCAAGCTCACAAGCTATTGTTTAAGGATGTGATGGGGGGGAAATGGTAAAGAGAGTGGAAGTTTTTGAGTCAAAACTCAAAGCAAGGGGAAGGAATGTGAGTTATAGTGAATCTGACAAGAGGAAGATGAGGAACAGAGGTGGATTCCTTTGATCAAGCTAGCTAAGGCAGTGCTATTGCTGATGACATTATTCTGTTCTGCTTGATGGCTCTCAAGCGCTGTACTTTCCTCTTGTTTCCTCCATTCACACTGATGCATTTGTTCATGGAAATGATGTTCCTACTGGTACTGCTTCTGATTTCTCTCCTGATCCCTCTAAACAAGGGTAAACTCTCTAATGGTTGAGGGAGATCCTCCACTCAAAAGAAAGGGTCATTTAGACAGATGGAGTAGGACAGGTTGGGAGCAGAGGCTGCAAGGAACTTTATGAAGATGGAAACAAGCTGAATGGCTAGAGCTACAAGAGGAAATGGAACGAAGGAAAAGGCAAGACGGTGTGATAAATTCTGCAAGATTAAACAGATGTTTATTGGGTCAGACATCTTGGGGACAAGTACATGCAAATCAAGGACTTACTGCTGATCTACTTGGTCCTGATGTTAATGAAGACAATTTTGCAGAGAGGATGGTTGCCCTTAATGCTGAAAGAGAAGAATGTTAACGCACAGAGGTTGTAGGGAGAAAAGAATAAGCCAGACTTTTGCACCCAAAAGGACTTTATGCGAACCTTTGTAAAAAATCAGGCTCTGCAATTTATTCAAATAGGCATGGCTTTGAAATATGTGAAGATATTCACTGATGATCAACTCAAAGCTGAGTTTGATAAGATTAGGAATGCTGCTGCTGATCTGTAAGCACATAATCTAAGGAGGTCACTTAAAAGACCAGGTGCTGATGTGGAACAACCTGGGTCTAAGAAGTCAAAATCCTTGCTAGATCCACAGACTATGTTCCTGCTCGATTCACTATCAATCAAACATGCTGGTGTTACTACTATGTACATCTAGTCTCCTATTTGTTGATTCTCCACCTTCTACTCCTGCTGTTACACCTGATACATTTGTTGATCCCCCTGTTTCTAGGTCATCTGGACCTAGGACAAGAAGTCACTCATCTGCTGCTGGTATCACGACATATAGCACCAGGAGGAAGTCTCTAGCAACAAGGAAGATGTCATCTTCTGAAGTGGATTTGCATGCTCCTGATGAATCCTTCATTCAAGTGCTATCTGGTGATGACTCTGATGATTCTGATGATGATACCGACCCTCTTTTTTTTGGCATGCATTTGCTGCATGGGAAGTTGTTCCTACTGGCTTGGGTGATGTCAATGCTTTATACTTCACTGATAAATCTTCCAAATACTTTACTCATCTTAGAGAGATTCTGCACTTGCTTGATAGACAGGATCTGTCTAAGTTATATGGAATGGTTGTTAAGCATTATGAAGTCAACCCTCTAGCTGGTACAGGAATGATTTTGTGGGGAGCGTGATTCTTTCATGTTTTGTTTGAGTCTACTACTGGTGGTTCAAGTGTTGAAGTTTGGAATGATCAACAGGAGTGGGTTATTCGTAGCTGGAAATTGTTTCCATTTTCTGGTGTTCATGTGCTAGAAACATTTACTGGAAAGATATTATACATGTTTGCAGATACACCATATCCTCTCTCTGCTTCACTCATGAAGAAGATGCTGAAGCATAAGTTGGATTTAGTGGGATAGATGGTTATAGGGATATGACATGAATTTATGCTGTGCAACTGATGAATTCATCAAGAATCAGCTTGCCTTTAGTGTTCCCTTCTGCATTAAGTCTGGTACAATGTTACTTTCCGTGTATATTACTCTGATTATTTTGGTTATGTATGTTTTGACTAGTTGCATGGTGATTTTGGATTGGTTTTTGAGGGTTTTTGAGGTTTTTTTTTATCGGCATCACAATGTTCTGATATGCATTTGAGCTTTAAATCCTTTTTGGCTCAAATTTTGTTTTCATGTGATACAATATTTTGGTGCAAAATGGTTTTATGGCACCTTGTTTTCAAAGTTTCTCTTTGAGGTGCAAATCCTTATGGTATCAAATCCAAGCCATCTAGTTAGGAAAATAATTGAACCATGGCTCACAAGTGCCAGGCCTTTGGGCTAGAATTAATTGAGTTTTGGTTTCAATTCTATGTCTTTGTACCAAGAATGAATTGATATAGCTGTAAGGTTTGCTTAAAACATAGGGGTCTCTTCAATCTGAACTAGTTTCTGTCACCAATAAATTGAGATGGTTTGCAATCACACCATGGGAGTAACCCTTTCTGGGCTAATGATTGTGCTAGCCCACAAGCCAAAAACGGCATGTGGTAATGGGTATAAATCCTGTTGATGAGTTGCCAGGTTACCAAAACTGGAATGGTTATCACTTGCCTTATTCTTGAAAATAGAAAGTGGTAGTCCTGAGCAAACGGCTCTACAGGTAAAGACAAATCAAAATCCGTTTATGCTGTGATGACTTTGCCCAAAGTCATATGTACTCAACCCACTATGATTCAGTTTGGAGTTGGTTGACAATGCAATGGTTACAGATCTTCAATGGCTTCTTTTTCTAGGACCTAACAGATTGGCTAGACCCAATAGTTATGGTACTTGTAAAGGCTTATCAAATCCATTACTTTCTGTGATTTACCTCTCCTAGATTAACACACCATTGGATGTGATGGAGAACTCGTATGTAACCTGAATTGATGGATGTTGCGAGGGTGGTCCAAAGTTGGTTGCGATTAAAGAATTGAAGATTAGAGTTAAAGATGTTTAAAGGTCAATCAATTTGGCTGCTGCTGTTTTTGTTGCTGTTTCAATCCTCAAAGCTTTAAAGACTAAAGATCTATCTAGGAAACTAGAAGTTAACTATGTCAAATTCCAGTTTAGGGGAGGATTGTTAGGTATATTTGTATTTATTAGTTTCTTACTAGGAGGTAATGTAGTTCCTACTGGTGGAGTAATTGTAATGTTGGTATGTAGTTCCTTCTTGAAGGCAATAGTTCCTGTCTGGTTTTTATTATTAGTCCTGGTAGAGTAACGTAGTGACTCTGGGATAAGTTCTAGTATGGATAGACATGAGAAGTAATAGATAGACTCATGCAAACGTAATTCTAGGAGAATTAGTTTAGGGTTTCATATCTATAAATGAAACCACACGGTTTAGGTTTGATAGGGGATTGAACAATCAAGAAACAGTTTTACGATTAATAGAAAAGATCCATAGAGGATCAAAGTATTGTTTTTAGTAATTCTTCTTTAGCACTATTGTTTATTTTCCGCGTGAACAATAGATTGTTTTGTTAGAGTCTCTCACAGAGTTACTTTTGATTACATTAGTGCTCTATATCCTTCACAGGCTTAAAAGATCTATCTAGGGCTGAGACCTACAAGTGGTATCAGAGCCTGGAGAGAGTCTCTGTTGAAGAATAATTACTGTTCTTGCTCCTAAACCTTTACAATGACTTCACCGTATCCCACACCACCGTTTACTGTACCATCACCATCCGAATCTTCATTCTCCATCCCAACAACATCCGAACCAGTATTTTCTGTGGCAACTACTGAACCTGTATTTGAGTCACAAACTTCCCACTCCGCACAACCCTCTCAAAATACTCAGCCTCAATTCCAGCAATATAATTCAACCACTGTTTCCAGCAGTAATGCCAAATTTCCTTATTTGAAGAAGGACGAGTATGAAACGTGGGCAATGAAGATGGAATATTGGATAATGAACAGTGATCACAATCTGTGGAACATTGTTCTTCATGGAAACAGCAGAAAACGGACCGGCAGAGATCCTAGAGGCAACATAATGATTCTTCCTCCTGTCACTATGGAAGAACAAATTGCTGTCCAACGAGAGACAAAAGCTAGAACTATTCTACTTCAGTCTCTTCCAGAGGATCACATGGCTGACTTTCATCATCTTGATGATGCTAAGGATATCTGGTTGGCAGTAAAAGCCAGATTTGGAGGGAATGAAGAGTCAAAGAAAATGAGGAAGTCAATGCTCAAGCAGGAGTTTGCAGACTTTAAGATATCTGAATCCGAGGGTTTGCACAAGGGATATGATAGGTTTCAGAAGGTGCTGAGTCAACTTAATCAAATGCAAGCAAGACCAGATAATGAAGACTGCAACATGAAGTTCCTTAGAGCTCTACCACCTTCTTGGTCACAGGTGGCAATCACCCTTAAAACAAAGGGTGGTCTTGATTTCTTAAGCTTTGATGATTTGTATAACAAGCTTAGGATACTTGAGATTGATGTGAAGGGTGGTTCTAGCTATGATTCAAGAGTTCCTGCTGCTCCTACACACTCAGCTTTCATTAGTGCTGCTAGCACTAATTCCAAGTGGTCAACTGCTGATTCTAAATGTCAACCTTCTTCTGTTAGTTATACCACTACTTCTTCCTCTGCTGATGCTTCAGGCAATGTTCTTGAAAATGTTCTTCACTCTTTTGTTGCTGAAAGTGATCCACAACAACAGATCACTTATGAAGACTTTGACCAAATTGGCAAGTTGGATTTGGAAGAACTTGACATCAAATGGCAGATGGCAATGCTTTCTGTTCGAATCAATAGATTTGAAAAGAAGGCTGGTAGAAAATTCAAGTTTAATAACAAAGATGCTGCCAGGTTTGATAAAAAGAAGGTCAGGTGCTATCAATGTTCAGAGTTGGGACATTTTGCAAGAGAATGTACAGGGAAGAAGGTGGATTCAAAGACAAGGTATTCTCAATTTAAAATCAAAGAACTGGATAAATCAGAAGAACCAAAGGCTTTGGTGTCAGTTGATTCAATGCTCAATTGGTCAGACCACGAAAGTGAAGATATGGAGAAAGGTGCTTCTGAAGTCTATGGGATGATTGCAGGATATGGGGATGATGCTGTTATTCCTGCTGTTGATGCTGCTGATGGAGTTAGTACTGATGATATTTTTGCTGATGGTGTGTTTGTTGCTACTGGTAATGGTTCTGATGGTGTTTCTGTTGCTGCTGGTGTTGGTGCTGATGGTGTTTCTGTTACTTCTAGTGATGCTACTGATGCTGAAACTCAATTTGCACTTATGGGGTTATCCCCTCAGGTACAATCTTGTCCTTTTGGTTGTAATTATATGTATACAGAACTTAAAAAGGATTTTGATAATCTAGAAGTGCAATATAAAGAGTGTTTTATCCAAGTACAAGCATACAAAAGTTCCCTTCAAAACTTAGAACAACAGAAGTCTTGGTACCAAAATAATCAGTTAGCTTTAGAAGAGAAAATTAGAATCTTGACTGCAGACCTAGGCAACACCACCAACATGCTAAAATATACTGAAAAACTGAATGAACAGGCTAAAATTGATAAAATGAATAATCAGGCCAAACTTGAGGAGTCTAATGCAAGATTTGACAAATGGAAGGAATCTTCCAAAAACCTAGTCAAACTGATCAATAGTTCCATGTCCTCTAGATCAAAATTTGGTTTAGGATATGGAGACACTTTTGGATCAGATGAGGTGTTTGATCTCTCTGCACCTAGTATCTTTGACTCATGTCTTAAGGATGCTATAGAGAAACCTCTCTATGACTGGTTTGTCAAACCTGTTGGAATGCATGCTGTTCCTCCCCCTATAACAGGAACATTCATGCCTCCTTCCAACAAGCCTGACATTGATGATACACAGTTTACCTATGGTTCAAAGTCCAATAATTATTTTGAATCTAACTCTGTCTCTAATGACTTTGTCTCTTGTGAAACTAGTGACAAGTCCTCAGACTCAGAAACAACTGGCTTTGCATCCTGTGCATCAAGTGTCAACTCCTCAAGCACCATGACCAATGCCTCTAGTTCAGTTGATTTGAAGACTTTACACAAGACTGATGACCAAGGACCATGCAATGTCACTCAAAGTCCTAGTTTTTCTTTTAAGGAGAATGTAAAAACTCCTAGGAATTTATGTAATAGGAATGGGTCAAACAATATTAGTCTGTGTAAAAACAAGTCTTTTGGTTCTAAGAAATGTTTTGTTTGTGGTAGTAAATTTCATTTGATTCGAGATTGTGATTTTTATGAGAATCAGTTGAGATTGAATAATGCACCTGTGTGGAAAAATGTAGAAAACATTCCCTCATTTGTTCCTAGACCAGCCTATGTTCCTGCTGGTAGTAGGAATAGACCAACATCTGTTCCTGCTGGTAGGCCATTTCCTGCTGGTTGGCATAATCCTGCTGCTAGACCTATGACCAGACCAAAAAGCCATTATTTTCAACAGTTTAGTAGGCCTGGCTCATATAACCAAATGGATATGGATGGGGGAAGATGGGGAACTGCTGTTAAGACCTCAGCAGGTTGTTCTTGGCAAAGTAACAGGCCATATATGCATTGGGGATCCAAGAACAATGGTGGATCTCAACAATCTACAGGGTTTTCCTCTTATTGATCCACAAGGCAGGCCCAAGTCAGTTCTGACTTGGGTCTCCCATGTATACTAATGTTGTACTTTCTTTTGTATATTGTAGGACAATCCTCATACAAATAAAGATTTAGGTATTGTTGATAGTGGTTGTTCCAGAAGCATGACAGGTAATAAGGAGAAATTGGCTGACTTTGTGAAGATTAAAGGAGGGACTGTCACTTTTGGAGGTGGAGATGGTAAAATCACTGGAAAAGGCACCATTAGGACTTCCAACTTCAATTTTGAGAATGTTTATTATGTGGAAGAGCTTCAGAACTTTAATTTGTTCTCTGTGTCACAAATCTGTGATACCAAGAACAAAGTCCTTTTTACAGACAAAGAGTGCCTTGTACTCTCCAAGGAGTTCCAACTACCTGATTCAAGTCAGGTTGTTCTCAGAGTTCCAAGGAGACACAATCTCTACTGCTTCAATTTGACTGACATCCATTCAGAAAGAGAAATCAAGTGTTTGTTGGCAAAAGCATCCTTAGATGAGTCCACAAAATGGCATAGAAGGATGGCTCATGTGAACTTCAAAAACATGAACAAGCTGGCAAAACATGGATTAGTCAATGGGCTTCCTTCCAAACTCTTCACAAATGAACACAACTGTGTTGCCTGCAACAAAGGAAAGCAACACAAGGCCTCTTACAAGGCCATCACTGCAGTCAGCACCATTTCTGAGCCTCTCCAGTTACTTCATATGGACCTTTTTGGTCCTACTTCCATCAGAAGCATTGATCACAAGCACTATTCCTTGGTGGTTACAGATGACTTTAGCAGGTTTAGCTGGGTTTTCTTTTTGGGGACTAAGGATGAGACTTTTTATATCCTTAGGGATTTCATTACTTTTGTTGAAAACCAGCTAACTAAAAAGGTTAAGGCTATAAGGTGTGACAATGGGATAGAGTTTAAAAATTCTAACTTAATTGCACTCTGTGGGTCCAAGAGAATTAAACGGGATTATAGTGTTGCCAGAACCCCACAACAAAATAGGGTTGCTGAAAGAAAGAATAGAACCCTCATAGAGGCAGCAAGAACTATGCTTGCTGACTCTAAGTTACCTACTATGTTTTGGACAGAAGCAGTTAGTACTGCTTGTTATGTTCTAAACAGGGTTTTAGTAACTAGGCCCCATAATAAAACACCCTATGAACTTTTATCTGGAAAAGTTCCAAACATTTGTCACCTTAAACATTTTGGCTGTCATGTGACCATACTTAACACTAGTGATCACTTGGGAAAATTTGAGGGTAAAGCTGATGAAGGTTTTCTTGTTGGGTACTATGCTCATAGTAAAGCTTATAGAGTCTACAATTTATCTAACAAAAGGATTGAAGAAACATCGAATCTGAGATATATGGAAGATAAACCTAATGTTCAAGGTCTGGGTCATGAGTGGTATTTTGACCTTGACTACTTGACTGATTCTTTAGGTTATACTCGTTTCAAATCTAATCAACCTGCAGGTACTCAAGTTACTAACACTCATGCAGGTACTTACGATGACTCAGATTCAGAGTGTGATGAACAAGTGATTGTTGTTCCTTCTTTTCCTTCTAACCATTTTTTAGGTCCCAAGGTTCATACTGCTTCTGCCACAGTGGAGAGTACTTCAGACTATGCAGAGGAACTTGCTAGGCTTCAAGGACAAGCATATGAAGCAAATTCTGCAGCAAAGGATACTTGGAAACCAGCTGATACGGTTCCTGCTGGTAGTAGTGTTCCTGCTACTAGCATTCCTGCTGGTAGCATTAATCAGGCTGCTGGTGGTTCTGCTTTTCCTTCTACTCCATCTTCTTCTGTGGTTGAACCTGTTCATGCTGATGATACCTCACTTCCTCCTGGTCACTCATTGGGCTCAAGTGAAAATTCTACAAGATTTTCCTCTCCTTCTGACCTTGCTAATCACATATCATCATCTTCAGAGATGGAGGGCATTCACCATCATCCTACTACTGGCATTTTCTCTGAATCTACATATGATGCTGACTTTGGTGGTTCAGTCACAAATTTAGCACCTACCATAGCTGTTGATCCTGTTCCCACAAGAAGGGTGCATACTGTTCATCCTATATCACAGATTATTGGGGATATTACTTCACCAGTTCTGACAAGGGGCACTTTGAAGAAATCCAAGTTTGGAGAGAGTGCTCTTGCAGGCTATGTTCATGATCAACAAAGGAACAATCACACAGACTATCTCCATTGTCTGTTTGCTTGTTTTCTATCCCAACTTGAACCAAGCAGTGTTGCTCAAGCACTTAATGATCCTGATTGGGTAGAAGCTATGCAAGAGGAGATGCAACAGTTTGTTAATCAGGATGTGTGGAAGCTTGTGCCTTTGCCAGAAGGGAAAACTGCTATTGGGACAAAATGGATTCTTAAGAATAAAAGAGATGCCAGAGGTATAGTAGTTAGGAATAAAGCAAGGTTGGTGGCTCAAGGTCATAGGCAAGAGGAGGGCATTGACTATGATGAGGTGTTTGCTCCAGTGGCTCGAATTGAAGCTATCAGATTATTCTTAGCATTTGCCTCATACATGGGTTTTATGGTATATCAAATGGATGTCAAGAGTGCCTTTCTCTATGGGGAAATTGATGAAGAAGTCTATGTTACTCAACCAAAAGGGTTTGAAGATCCTTTCTACCCTAAACATGTGTACAGAGTTGTGAAAGCTTTGTATGGTCTTCATCAAGCACCAAGGGCCTGGTATGCAAGATTGTCTACTTTTCTGTTAAAGCATAATTACAGAAGAGGTACTATAGACAAAACTCTTTTCATTAAGAAGAATTCCAGGGATATCATCTTAGTACAGGTCTATGTGGATGACATTATTTTTGGCTCTACTAACCAGACCTGGTGTGATGAGTTTGAGGTGTTGATGAAAGGAGAATTTGAGATGAGTGCTATGGGTGAGTTGACATTCTTCTTAGGTCTACAAGTCAAGCAACAGCCTGATGGGATTTTTATCAGCCAAGACAAGTATGTCCAGGACATGCTTAGGAGATTTGATATGGAAAGTGTGAGACCTGCAACAACACCCTATGAAGCTGCTAAGCCTAAATCCAAGGATGAACCTGATGATGCTGTTAATGTTCATCTATACAGATCTATGATAGGTTCACTTATGTATTTGACAGCTTCAAGGCCAGATATTATGTTTGCAGTGAGTGCTTGTTCTAGACACCAGGTCACACCTTTGACTTCCAATTTGAATGCAGTAAAGAAGATCTTTAAGTATCTCAAAGGCCAACCAAAACTTGGTCTATGGTACCCAAGAGATTCTCCCTTTGTGTTGGAAGCTTACAGTGATAGTGATTATGCTGGTTCCAATGGTGATAGGAAATCCACAACTGGTGGATGCCAATTTCTGGGTAGAAGATTGATATCATGGCAGTGCAAAAAGCAAACAGTAGTGGCAACTTCTTCCACTGAAGCAGAATATGTTGCTGCTGCTCACTGTTGTGGTCAGGTACTTTGGATTCAAAATCAATTGCTAGATTATGGGTTCAATTTTATGAACACTAAAATCTTTATTGATAATCAGAGTACCATATGCATTGTTAAAAATCCAGTTTTTCACCAAAGAACAAAGCACATAGAGATTAGGCACCATTTTATTCGAGATGCAAATGAGAAAAATCTTATTCAGGTGCTTAAAATTCACACAGATGATAATGTGGCTGATTTATTGACCAAAGCATTTAATGGACCCAGATTTAATTATTTAGTGGTTCATATTGGGATGCTAAATCCATAAATCCTCTGTTTAAGGGGAGGATTTGGATTTAAGGGGAGGACTGTTATTGTATTTTTTTTAAATAGTTATTTTTTTAGCCTTACTTATTTTTTTTACAGATATTAGACTAGCAGCTTTAATTCTTGTAGTTAAATCTTTTCTTTTTCCATGTATATGGTATATGTGGTTTTAGTCTAATGTTTTGCAGTGAAATGATTCATGATGTGTGAATAGCATGGAGTGTGTGTGGCTTTATTTTGATGCGCACAGTTCCTTCTGGTTGGATTTGTGTCATTTCTGGTGTTGCAAGAGTTTCTACTAGGTGGTAATACTGGTTTGATACTGGCTTTGCAAATTTTCTTATGGTTGTCTTTCTGGTTTCTGCTGGTAGAGTTGTTCCTGCTGGTCTTGTTAATTTTTTGTTAGGGTTGACTTTTCTTTAATCGAGTACTTATTAAATTGAGTTTTATTATATTTCAATAGTAAAGCTGAGTTAAGTGGGCATTTAATTGATCAAAGGGTTATCTATTTAAAGGGTTAATCACTGTTTGCCCTCATTTTTACAATAACCTTTGACGTATCAAAACCCTAAATTTTACAGACCTCTAATCATTCCCTCACCCTTTGAAAATTCGTGATTCCTACTACCCACAAGTAGACAGCTCTCTTGCCATTTTAACCACCAGAAATTAACACACAAAACCCTATTCAAGCTTCCGTCGAATTCAATGGCTGCCTAAAAAAAAAATATGCGTATGAGCACAACAGGATTAGATTTTTGGGAGGGAGAAAAAGAACAAGGAAACCCAAAAAGGGAGTAAAGAAGTACCGATTTACATCAGGTTATTGATTTTTTACTTGATTCCCACATTTGGTTATGCTATTGTATCTGACACACTATCTATGATTCCTTAATCCCATTTCTGGTATTCCCCACGGCCTCACTACCGATCACCTCCTGAGTTAGGGTCCAACAGCTATTGTTGGGCCCACCATTGATGGGAATCCTTACACAATCAGACTATATCACTGTGAGGAGTCATTTGCCTAGTTAACATTGATGTGGGGGGAATTATGGATTTGCCTATAACTGCCCTTATTCTTAGGCATGGATAATCTAGGTTATCCCCACTGAAGGGAAGGAAAGTTGACCCTTTCATAAGAACATTCTCACATAAGTGGAGGTTCCTGATCCATAGCTCTTCTTACATTGTCTTAGTACTTGTAGGGAGTTGGGTGTATCAGTTTGGAACACCTTTGGCTATTGCTTTAATCTGTTGTGTGGAGGGAGAAGAAGTACTATTGGTCTCCGCTATATCTTTACTAGGGATGGTAAATAACATTAAAATTTAAGAAAATTTTTGATTTGTTTTCTAGGTTTCTTCAAATGTATACTGGGACATTAGTACTATACTAGGAATACCAAACCATTCCATGCATTTAGTCCTGTCCACCAAAGAGGTTTGCAAAATTTGAGACTGTATTTTCATGGAGACCCATATGCCATTGGTTGGTGCAATGCTTGCCTCCTCCTCATGTGCTGCCATGCCTAGTGTACATTAGGGAGGAGGCTAGCACCACCCAAACCCTCGTGACATGAAACTTTTTACAGATCCCTGTTGCACCAAATGTTTCTCCTCTATGATATGGATCAACATCACCAAGACCAACACCCACTTCTAGCTGATCAATGAATAAGCCAGTCTTCAAAACACAACCCAGACTCATACAAACTTTCATAGTGCTCAAGTGATCATCAACAGGGTCCATCTTCTGACCCTCATGTTGAGTGTTCTTCAAAGGGACCCAATTGATTACCATTATGACCTAATGTGCAGATGATCCCTTTGGGTGGTTCTTTCTTTGCTTCTCCTTTAGGTCTACTGCAGCTCCACCTGAAGGTACAACCTCAGGACCCCCCCGCGTCGCCCCCCCTGAGAACCTTCTTACTCTAAAGCTTTGTATACTTTAGTGTCTGATCGGGGGAAGAAAATTGGTAAGTTTGGAAATCTCGAGTGATTCCACGCTCACAAAGCTACTTTTTAAGGATGTGATGGGGAATTTTAGTAAAGAGAAGTGAAGTTTTTGGAGTCAAAACTCAAATGCTAAGGGGAAGAAATGTGATTTTAAGGAATTCTGACAAAACGTGGAAGTTGAGGAACAAAGGGGATGTGGATTCTTTGTTCAAAGCTAGCTAAGGAAGCTGCTATTGATGCTGGACACTTTTTTGTTCCTGCGATAACATCTCAAGCGGAGGCGCTGAATTTCCTCCTAGGTCCTCATTCACAACTGATGAACTTTGTTAGATTAGAAATGTTTGTTCCTAATGGTACGCTAAAGATTTCTCTCTGATCCCTCCTAACAAGGGTAAATCTCCAATGGTAGAGGAGATCTCCACTCAAGAAAGGTCATTAGACAGATAGAGGAGGACAGGTTGGGAGCAGATGCTGCAAGGAAACTTTATAAGAGGAACAGCTGAATTGGCTAGAGTTACAAGAGAAATGAAAAAGAAAATGCAAGAAGGTTGTGGATAAATTCTGCCAAGTATTACACAGATGCTGATTGGTCAGACATCATGGGACAAGTACATGCAAATCAAGGACTTACTGCTGATCTACTTGGTCCTGATGTTAATGAAGACAATTTTGCAGAGGAGGATGGTTGCCCTTATTGCAGAAAGAAGAAGTTGTTTAAAGTAAGGAGGATTTGCAGGAGAAAAGAAATAGGCCATTGACTTTTGCACAACAAAAGGACTTTTGCGATCCTTTGTAATAAATTTGTGCTCTACAATTAATTCAACAGGATGGACTTTGAAATATGTGAAGACATTCTCTGATGATCAACTCAAAGCTGAGTTTGATAAGATTCGGAATGCTGCTGCTGATCTACAAGCACAGAACCTAAGGAGGTCACTTAAAAGACTAGGTGCTGATGTGGAACAACCTGGGTCTAAGAGGTCAAAATCCTCTGCAACTCCACAGACTCCTGTGTTTCCTCCCATGGTACTTCACATCAAATCATCTGACTTGGTGTTACTACTTTTGTACATCAGTCACCATTTGTTGATTCTACACCTTCTACTCCTGATGCTACACTGTACATCTGTGGTTCCCCCTTGTTTCTAGGTCATCTTGACCTAGGACAAGAAGTCATCATCTGCTGTGGTATCACGACATATTAGCACCATGAGGACTGTCTATTGCAACAAGGAAGATGTCATATTTCTGAAAGTAGATTTTACATGCTCCTAATGAATCCTTCATTCAAGTGCTATCTGGTGATGACTCTGATGATTCTGATGATGATACCGACCCTCTTTTTTTTGGCATGCATTTGCTGCATGGGAAGTTGTTCCTACTGGCTTGGGTGATGTCAATGCTTTATACTTCACTGATAAATCTTATAATTATTTACTCATCTTAGAGAGATTCTGACTTCTTGTTAGACTTGATCTATCTAAGTTTTTATGGAATGGTTGTTAAGCCTTATGAAGTTCAACCCTTAGATGGTACAGGAGTGATTTTGGGGGAGATCTTCATGTTTTGTTTTGAGTCTATTATGGTGGTTCTAGTGTTGAATGTTTGGAATGATCAACAGGGAGTGGGTTTTCGTAGCTGGAAATTGTTTCCCTTTTTCTGGTGTCATGTGTAGAAAGAAACATTTAATGGCAGATCTTTTATACATGGTTGGCAGATATGCCCATATCCTCTCTCTGACTTCACTCAATGAAGAATGATGTGAAGCATAAGTTGGAAGTAGAGATAGATGGTATAGGGAATGCATGACTTATGCTGTGCTATGATAAATTCATCAAGAATCAGCTTGCTTTAGTGATCCCTCTGTATAAAGTCTTGTTACAATGTTACTATCTTGGTATATACTCTGTTTCTTTTCGGTAATGTATAGTTTTGATTGCCTTGCAAGGTGCTTTTGGGTGGTTTTTTGAGGTTTTTTTTTTATGGCATCACAATGTTATGATATGCAAAAGAGCTTTAAATCCTTTTTGGCTCAAAAATTTTGTTTTTCCATGTGATACAATATTTTTGGTGAAAAATGGTTTTCTGGCACCTTTTTTTCAAAGTTTCTCTTTTGAGGTGCAACATCATTATGGGTATCAAAATCCCAGGCCTTCTGGTTTAGAAAAATAATTGTAAACCATGGCTCCCAATTGCCAAGCCTAGGTGCTAGACTCTTAATTTGAGTTTTGGTTTCAATTCCCAGGTCTTGTACTTTTAGACATGAATTGATATGCTGGTATGGTTTGCTTTAAAACCTTTGGGTCGTCTTCAAATGACCAATGTTTCATGTTCCAATAAGTTGAGATGGTTTGCTATTCACCATGGAGTAACCCTTTCTGGGTCATTAGGATTGGTCTTAGCCCGACAAGCTAAAACGGCTATGTGGAAATGGCTTATAATATCGTGTATGGTTGCAGGTTACCCAAAAACTGGATGGTTTTCACTTGCCCTTATTCTTGAAATAAAAAGTGGTTGTCCTGAGCAACGGCTACAGGTAAAGTCAAATCAAATCAGTTTTTGGCGGTGTGATGGACTTGCCCAAAGTCATATAGTACTCATCCCACTATTGATTCAAGTTTGGAGTGGTTGTGAAAATGTTCCAATCTTCCATGGCATTCCTTTTTCTAGGACTCAACGATTGGCTAGGACCCAAGAGTTAATGGCTATCTTGGTAAAGGCTTAATAAATCATTTACTTTCTATGATTCACCTCTACCCGGGTGTTAACACTCCATGGGATGTGATGTGTTCATTTGTAACCCTGAATTGATGGATGTGGCTGAGGTGGTCCAATGTTGGTTTGCTGATTTAATATTTTTGAAGAAGTTAAAGATGTTTAAGAGGTCATTCAATTTGGATTGCTGCTTGTTTTTGTTGTGTTTCAATCCTCAAAGCTTTAAAGACTGAAGATCTATCTAGGAAACTGGAAGTTAACTATGTCAAATTCCAGTTTAGGGGAGGATTGTTAGGTATATTTGTATTTATTAGTTCCTACTGGTAGGTATGTAGTTCCTACTGGTAGAGTAATTGCTTACTGTTAGTATTTAAGTTCCTACTGGCCAGGTATATTGTTCTGCTGGGGGGGTTATATTATTTTAGTCTAGTAGAGTTACGTAGTGACTCCTGGGATATGTTCTAGGATGGATAGACATGTGAATTATATTAGGGGGTATCTGTAGTAAGCTGAAGTAATAGATAGACTCATGACAAAAACATAAATTCTAGTGAGAATTAGTTTAGGGTTTCATATCTATAAATGAAACACACACGGTTTGGTTTGGAAGGGAATTTGACTAATCAAGGAAAAAAAGTTTTTATGATTAAATAGAAAAGATCCATTGGATGATTAGAAAGTATTGTTTGTAGTATTTATTATTTTGCATTAATTGTTTATTTTCCGCCCTTGTGAACATAGATTGTTTTGTTTGAGTTCTTCTCACAGAGTTACTTTTGATTACATTAGTGCTCTATATCCTTCACAGGCTTAAAAGATCTATCTAGGGCTGAGACCTACACAAACTTAGAAAGCATGTCCGTTAAATTGGTCATTTGATTTTGCAAGTTTTGATTTTGATTTTGCATATTTCTCATCACTGCATCATTAGCTTTGACGTAGTTTTAAAAATCATCCTTCGACACACCTTGTGTTTGCGGAGCCGGAGCTTGGTAAGGTGGAGCTTGGGGAACCGAGGGTTGCATTAAATTCGGAGGTCGATTTAATTTGGCCTGGTTGCTACATTAGTTCCTGGTTATGGTTATTTCCTTCTGGTTTTGTTAAAGGAGGGAAAACCGGCGTGTCGAATGTAATTTGCAATCGGGGCTCGGGTAACCGGTTTTATCCTTGATTGAAAATATTAGCTAGTGTAATGAGTAGGGAGCTGGCTTGGGTAAAGTTAGACACTGTATAGAACCCTGTCACGATAAACGTTGCATTGGTGGTGGGACAATCTCGGGTAAGAATGAGCACCACCGAACAGGAACATAAACTTTCCTCGGGGACCGCTTTTCGGGGAGGCGGGTGCTTGGGATTGGTTTTTCTTATCGAGAGTTATAGCTTTTTCCATATCTTTATAGTTCTCGGGCAACATCGGGAGATAATTACCGGGGTTGAAGAGCTTCGAAACTCACTTTGGCAACCAAACCGGTTTGTTTACCGTGAATTACGAATTTTTAAGATTTGCTCTTAAATGATTCTTAGGCAATCTCGGGGCATTTATCCAAAATGTTTACACCCCTGCAGTCGGAATTCAACGATCTTGTCATTAGAGTTTATAGCAGTATAGAAAGTAATCGAGTTGATCTTAATTCCGAATATCATGATGTTGGGATGCAGAATGGCATGATAAGTGAATCGGTTCCATGCCTATAGAATAGTTTCATCAATTCGTTGTTGAAATCATCGTGATTTCATTTTCGATAAGATTTGTTGTTTTTGTAGGAGGGAAGAATATGTTGACGGAATTTTGAAACAAAGATCATCCCATGATAGATATCGATCTGAGGGGTGTGGTTTTTAAAGCCAAATCGGGGAACAACCTCGAGGGAAAATGGGAAGAGTCAGTAAGCTTAACCGAAGTACTCAGGGACGTTCAAACTTCATGTAGAAGTGATCTTTTGAAAATTATCGAATGTGAGCATTGAGGGTTTCTTTGTCATGGTCCGAAATAATTATTTGTTTTTAACAAGGGTAAAGCAATCAGTGACTTAAGGCCAAAGTTGTCTCGGTGATATCAGGGAACAAGATGGCATCCTCATATAAACTCGGTGGGTGCTTCGAGCAATTGAGCCATAGTACGATTATCGTCCATCGTAACTACGGGAGGAGCTTGATTTTCAATTGGTTCCACAAGATTAAATGGTTCCACAAAAGTCGGGTTGACTTGTTGTTGTTGATGGTTAGAATTACGAGATTGAGAACGAGTGTGCATGCACTAAAATATAAAAAGAAAATTTATACTAATTTTTTTTATATTTTTTTTATATATATTTTTGGTTTTTTCAACAATGTATTCACAATATATTTTAATAACGGACAATGAGGTAAGACACTTAAACCTAATAATCAACTCACTTCTCGGTAACTCTTCGAAGAGAAAAACGCACAAAGGAGCGGAGGAGTAGGAAAACGCGAAGCTATTAAAACCTTTCTCCTTTAGGGTGTAGTTCTTAGGAACAAACCTGCCTTATACCCCTCTTCATAGTTTGTTTAACTTTCTAAGGTGAACCGTACCTCTTTGCGAGAGACCCAAAAAGGTAAGTTTTTGTTACTTTGGTTCGGGAACTTATTAATGATAATACTTCAATTGAAAGTATTATATTGATGGTGAATTTTATTTCTTTTTATGGACAATGTTTTTAATTTTTTGATTTTTTTATATTATATATATACTAATAAAAGAAATGAAAAATGTTTTTGTATATTTTTTTATAAGAAAATAAGCAAAATAACGTCACACGGAAGGATCTTCAAACACAAATTGTCACCGGAACTCAACAATTTCGTTACTACATATCCTCCCGGCAGCGGGCGCCCAATAACGGATGACTCTGATTTATTACCCTTTAAAATATAAATATAAAATATACTTATAAATATATAAATATAAGAGGATAAGAATAAAAAATTTCTCAATTGTAGTAAACCGGAAGTATGATTCCCGGGTCGTTATCCCCAACGAGGAATGCAATTGAAAGTCGAGAGTCATTTTGATAATCGATGCTTGAATTGAACAAGATTATGATTGGTTTTCTAAAACTATAGGAAAATTAATGCAAACACTTAAAAACAATTAAGGCAAAACTATTTTAAACTTAAAAACGCAAAACGAGGTCCCTTAAATCCGCGTTGCTTAAATAGAGTTAGGCAAATATTAACCTATCATGTTCCAAACTTAAGTTTCTAAACCCCAAAACATACACCCCACCCATCTAATATGACCAAAAGAAAATTTTTTAAAAAAGATTTATATATTTTTTTACTTTTTTATAATTTTTTATGAATTAAAAACCCATTTAATCAATTAAAATTCTAGAAAATAACAAATTAACTCCTAAGAATTCTAAAAATTGATTTTCTACTTTAGAAAAGTCTAAAATATCATAAAAACTCAGAAAAACATTTTTTTACTTACTTTTTATAATTAAAAACTATTTCCTAGAATTAATTTAAAAAGCTAAAAATGAAATTTAAAATCTAAAAATGATAAAAATGATTTTAAACTTTGTAAACCTAAAACTATTTATTCTAAATCTAAAAACTATTTTTTTGTATTTTTTTAATTAATTTACTATTTTCTAAATCATTTTATAAAAAATTTTTATAACTTCGAAAAATAAAGAAAAAAAAAATAACAAATTAATGGGGGTATAAAATCTAAAAAAATTGCAGGGAGGAAGGAAAGTACTAATAGTTGTAATGTTCCTAGGTAAAATAACTGGTTAAAAGCCAAGCTAGCATTATACGTAAAAAAATAAGCCAAGAAAAAGCTCGAAATAAGTTGCGAAAGTGGCTTATATGAAAATGGGATATGAAAAACGTATTAAGTATATAGATTATGCAAAAATAAAACGGACTTAAAGACCCAAGGGCGCTGCTAGTTGGATATTGAGTGTTGTCGTAATACATTTGGTTGATTTGGGGTTGACGGTCTCGGGTTCGAGCCCCTGCTCACCCTGGCTTCCCTTATTCCCCAATATTTTTTTACATGCAATTTTTTTTCAACTTTTTTAAAGGCTTAAAATTAGCAACTTTTACACAAACACTTTTTTATAAATCACAAATAACCACTCTGAATAAGCTAGCCAAAATAGTGGAAGAATAAGCAAGTTATACTTAAAACACTTCTAAGGCTAACTGTAAGTAAATTAAGCATAATAAAAAACCCACAAAGAGAAAAAGCTAAGGCAGAAGATAAGTTATCTCTAAAAAGCACTTAAGAACAAAAATAAGCAACTACAATAAGCTAGAATAGCAGGATAATCAAAAGCTATAATACTTAGAAATTTAATGCTAAAAAAAAACATTAAGCTAAATTAAGCTCCATAACTAAAAGAAAAATTAAGCAAAGGGGAACTTTTAATAACCTAATAAGCCTATTACTAACCTAGAATAAAACAAATGAAATAAGCTAATAAAACTCTAATAAGCAAATAGCTTTTTGGCCAAAACTGATAAGCAAAAAGGCCAAAAGGGACTTTTCTAGCTTATTTTTAAGCTAGAAAACAGATCCTTATGGCTTAGTGGCTTATACCACTAAAAAATTTGGCCAAAAAGCTACAATAAGCAACAATGAAAAAGCATTTGAAAATTAAAATAATGCACTTAAAATGCTTCATGAAAAAGTTATCTCACACTATCTAGACACTTAACATAGTTTTTGCAATATTTGCTATCTTTGCAAAAACCATATTTTTGAGCTTAAAATTAAGAAAACTAATAAACAGATCCTTATGGACTAAATAACCTACAAACAGATAATATTATGACCTCATTGAACAGAAATTACAATCTAAAAAGAGTTTAAAATTTATGGCATAAGCCTTTATAAGCAAATGAAAAAGCTTTTTCTCATATTTCAATCCAATTCTTAGCACTTTTTGACATATTTGGTTTTTAAAACACAAAAAAAAAAAATGCAGGCTTTTAGGACTTTGTTTTATAATCAAAACAAACTCAATAACATCATATAAACTCAAGAGTTATTAGGTCTAATCAAATAAGTTTATATAATTAGCTATATGTTCTCAGATTCAAAAAAACTACTTATTAACCTATGATTTAGATATTTAACACTTAAAATTTAAAACAAACTGAATTTTATAACTAATATTATCTAATCAAAGTTGACTCAAAAGCACAAAGTAGGTTTTGACCTATTTTCACCCATAAAACCTACTGACCCAAACACCCCTTTAACCTTTTAATAATCAATTTTTAGCTTCGGATTTCCAAGGTTTTAAGCAAAGTTTGTAAAAACCAGATGAAAAGAGGGCAATTTAAAACAAAGTTAAGTCCCCTCTAAAGGCATCACAACTGATAAGCCACTAAAATTAAAGCAAAGAGACAATATAAGCGATTCAAAGGCATACTTGCTGCAGATTTGAAACAATGATTAAAATAAAAGAAGTATAAGATTAAACAAAAGAAAATAAGCATCAAACTACATATGCAAGCATTAAATTAGCAAATTAAAAACAGACAACTAAGCAAGAATAAGCAGTTGAATAGTAAATAAGCTAAAAACTTTAAAATGAAAACTTACAAATACCCTTGCTCAAAACAGGGATTAAAAAAAACAATCTACAAGCTTTGCTTTGTCAAAAAAAAGGACAAGCTAGTAAGGTCTTATAAGCTCTTACCTTGGCTGCTTAATCATCCAAAGAAGCTGAGGTATTTTAGAATGTGATTTTTTTTTGTTTTTCTTCTTAATACTTAATAATTTTTAAAACTCTTTAAAAATAGATGTTATAAAAGCACAAATAAGAGCTTATGATGGTTTATGAAAGATCTTTGATAACTAAAGAACTCGAATTCTTAAAAATAGATTTTAAAGCTAAAAACTTAAATTTTCTTTTAATTCCTTGAATATGTTAAAAATATTTAAAATTAAACTACTTTTGCTCAAAAAAAAAACATTTTCACTCCCCTGCCCCCAAGGGCTTAAAATGCCTCTATTTATACTAAAACTAGGAAGGTTCTAGGTCTTGGTTCTTTTTGTTGTCTTCCCACTGTGTTTCTTTTGTAAGAGAGTGAGCAGCTGTTTTTCTTGTGTGAGAGAGGTCACAAAGCAATCATAGGCATCCAATTTGAGTGTCCTCCAAAAGACAAATGATATAGCCACCTCTAAATCTTTGTCTTGTTCTCATTGTCGAATAGGGATGCAAGGAATGTAAGGTGGCAATAAGAGGAGGGATAAAGTTGGTCGACAAGGGGGAGAAGAAAGGGGAACAGTGTCTTGGTGAATTTGGCGAGTAGTGAAGACAAGACAACTAAAAGAGATGTACGGTTGTTAGCGCATTTTTTTGATGTTTGGGAAATGGAAAGAAAGGTCCCTGAGAGTATATAAGTGCATTGCATTCCATTGTCCTTGTTTGGTTGCATCTTTGGGTCAGTGTAACGTTTTGGGTGGGTCTCCCTGCACTTGCTCCGTTAGTCTTGTTTAAGGCAACTCAACAGCCGGCTTACCTCGCCCTCCGGTCAAAGGGTCAGGGTATAACGGGTTCTGTTGAACAGGGGTGTTTTAAAGGTGGGGATGAGCTAGTTTGTTGGGACGTGTTGGAATAATAAAAGGTGTTGGGCAACTTTTATTAAGGTTTAGGGTGTATGAGGTATAAGTGTATATAAGTGGGGCTTGACCCGGAGCGTCTTATAAGGTGGGTACGGGTGGGCTCACTTTTTGGCAATTTAGGTTTTCGGGTTTGGTTTTTTGATGCTCTTTCCAATGCCTCATCCCGGGGTTGACTTGGACTTTGACTTTTTGTTGACTTTGACTTTTTTCTTTTGACTTTCACGGTTTTCTGTTCTCGTGTCCAGGTTTTGTCCGTTTCGGGCTTCGTTCTTTTTGTCCTTTTCTTGGATATTCGTTACCTGCATAATACAAATGCAAAACATACAAATACAATGTATTTTTGGTACGTTTTTAGTCATTTAAGTCCGTTTTTAGTGGTCAATTTGGTATGTGTGATTTAACAACAATACCAGTGTTTGATCTAAAAGAACTAGTTAAGCTGTCAAAATCTAGAAAAAAACTATGCTCTTATGTGAGTTGTGCAAATGGAAAGGGAGGTTGCGAATGACAATCAAATAGCACAAAAACTGTTGGATGTTGTGAAGGACGTTTACAAAAGTTTGAAAAAAGGCAGGGGATTATTGACGAGTTAAAGGTTAAAAAGGGTATGCGTGCATGGAAAGCTGTTATTTTTAACAGGGAAGTTGAACATCGCGAGATGGAGATGCGCCAAGAATTAATGGCGCACATCAACGAAACTTAGATGCGTATCTTTGTATAAAAGGTGGTAACACCCCTTCTTTAAAATATAGCAGCGACGCTAATCTGGGTTTTATTCTTAGTTCAACAGTATTAAACATAGAAAAAAGTCACTCACAAGTGACGTCTTTTATAAGATGTATATCATTCATTTTAAAATTAAGTGTTTGTCTAAGGCACTGGAGTCGGTCCCAAAATCTAGGTTACATATGATGTAGAATGATAAAACTAGTTTTAGCCATCTTCATGTCCTTGCCACTCCATGCCATATGTTGCGACAATTACCTCAAGATTAAAACATGCTAAAAAGTAAAACATAAAGGTTGAGTGATAATTCATTAGGTTTTCAGTTTGGCTAGTTTGAATACAAGTTATAATAAAGTAATTGTTTAAAAGCCAATGTTTATAGTAATGTGTTATAGTGTGTTATTGGGTTACACGTTGTTATACACACGTTATTTGTATTAATTGCATTGAATACATTTATCATGGTGAAAATGGTTTTGATCCATGTATAATGTTTTGGTTAATTGTGTTTTTGTTCGTCTATGCTTTTGGCCACCAACAACTGACTAGTGTATATATATACCCATTTGTTGTGTTATTCTAATATATTACTATTAGAGAATGGGCCACCGGTGTAGGTAATTGCAATTTATACCTATTGAAAATTCTAATATAAGGTGTTTTGGTTACCTATTTGGATAACACAAAAGGATTAAGTCCTTACCGAATAGATCTATCTACAATATTCGACGTTTAATGATAGTGAGTTATGGTCCAATGATTATGAGGGAAATTTTTGCCATTATTGTAAACTTAAGACATTAATTGTAATGGTATATCAGGATAGCTTATAGTCAGGAAAATAATTGAATTCGTAATTTATTGAATGTATCCCTCAGGGCTTATGAAAAATTATAAAGAAGATTAAAAAGTGAGGCTCATGAACTTCTCTAGTACTTTGAACAAAGTAATCACATTGTTATTAGATAAAACGGAGTATGTAAATTCGTGTTTGTATCAAGCATGTTTCCTTATACCCCTAGCGGTTATATAAAAGGTAAAATTATCGTAATTTAGGCGAGGAGGTTATGAACTTCACCTGAGAGGTAGTTTGTAATTATTATTCACCAAAATGAGAAAAAACTTACGACCTCCCTTCACCCAAAAAATATTCTCAGGGAAGGGTTGATATAGTAAAATGATAGTAAATATCCCACATCCACAACAACTGAGTAAATATGTTAAGTCTTACGGTAGATTTTACATCTAGTAAAACTTTGGTTCACGGGTGTCTATATCTGTTATGAGTTGATTGGAAATAGTTTGGAATTATTTGTATCACAGTTCGGGCAATAATTTTATTCATAAGTTCATTCAGTTAATGTTTGAGGAGGCTATAGGGCACTTTAAATCGGTTAAAACCCTACAACTCAGTCAGGATACGTAGAGTATACCATGATGAAACCCACTTTTATGAAGCATCCCTAGTATTGTGATCGATATAATCAGGTTTCCCTTTACAGCGTTTTGATCAATATATGGAATGATAAGCACGGAAAAAAGCTTAATTTTATGTTTTATGGTCTTGTAATGTTTTGAATACTTTTTTATTCTCTTTTCAATATGTTACTATTTTAGACTCATGAGAATGAAAAATGGCAAAAATTTCCCCAGGAAGTTTGCACTTTTACAAGTTTGGTCCTTCTAGTTTAAAAGATGTACAAAGTAAACCTTGCACTTTTGGAAAGTGACATAATAGACCCCCCCCCCTTAGTTATAACTTTAGAAATATGGCAAAAATAGTCCTTGTACTTATAAGTTTTCAAAAGTTACGGTATATACCCTTTGCATGTAATACTTTTGCAAAACAAGTCCAAAATGCCATGCAAGCTTATTTTAAGTTTTCTAAATGATATTTTTCAGGTTATGCTTATTAAATTTAAGCTACAAATATGAAAGATTTAAATAACAAATGTTTAAAATACCGATTCGTTATGTTTGAATCAAAACGGGTCGTTTTAGGGTTTTATAATGTAAACGCGTAGGTTTTTAATTTCAAATTCCTTCTAGACTGATAAAGTAGTGTTAAATAAATTAGTTAAGCATGGTTAGGATAGATTTAACAACATTTTATTCACTTTTTAGCTCATAGTTTCAACGAGAACATGTAAATTAGGGTTTCGGGTGTACGATTTTTGGATTTTTAAAATGAAATAAATGATCATGAATTGAGTTATATAAAATACTTTAACAAGAGTTATTTAGGGATCATAGGAACAATATAAGAGTGTATGAGCAGAAGTTGAACATCCAAAACCTGGGTTTGAGCTTATTAGCTGGGAATGGTTCAAAATCAGGAATTTTAGCTTGTATACCCTAGAATAACGATTTTGGGGCTTCTTTTCTTTGTTTCTTTTGCTTCACTTCTGATCTTGAGACTTCTTAGGACCTCTTAGGAACTTCTTTGAGCAAAGGATTGCTGCTATGATGGGTTATAGAGGAGGAAGTGGGGGATGAGTTGAAATAAACATGGTTCGCCCATATTTATAGGTAGATTTCAACTTGGAGGCCAAGGTAAAAGGGTGAGGTGTCATATTTCTGTTCTAGCTGAGTTAGAGAGTCTACAAGGGTGATATGGAGGGTCTAGGGTGGTAGAGAGATGACGTGGAGTGTGTTTGAGGTGATGACTTGCCACGGCAAGACTTAGGGACCAAGATGATGATGTGGTCTCTTTTCTAGCCAAGAAATGGTGAAGATATTTGTTGTAGATGCTGGGTAAGCTGCAATGGAGCATGTGGGTGAGTCACAAGGTGCTTAGATGCAAAAGAAAGTTTTAAAAATGGGTCAATTTGCAAGGTTATGGGTTGCGGGTCAAATTAGGGCACGAATAGGGTTTTTAGCTTTGAATTTATATACTCTTGTGATATAAAGAGATAATAATGTTTCCCAAGACTTGTATTAAGGATTATTAACAAGAATTGATAGGTGGTTCGGGTTTAAAATGGGTGAAAATGAGTAAACGGGTCCAAAGTCAAATTAGGGCACGTTTAGGGTTTTTTGAATTTATTTCATGTATAATTGAGATGAAATGATGAAATGATGATAGAATATGATTTATAATGTTGTAAATTAAGTTATTACAACTTATTTGAGTGTTGGTTGAGATTTATAATGGATAAAAACACGAAAGAAAGAAAGAAAGAAAGAGTAACGGGTCACGGTTTTGTATTTAGCGCGGGTTAGGGTTTCTGGACTTTGGTTTCTGAATATTTCATGAAGAATGAGAAGGGTCCATGGATTGTAAATGAAGTATATAAACTTGATTGTAAACTTGTCACTAGATGATTTTACAAGATTTCTTAGAATAAATGAAGGTAAAATGGCTATGCCTGTATTGATGTCTTTAGACATGGTGCTTTTAAAAGGAATTGTACTTATTTTGGAGGGAAAGATGTATTCAAATTGAGTTGTTATATTACTTGTACATTGGAGGCTTTTTGTAGCTTTGCATTCTCACTTTAGATATTATCATTTCATGGAATTAGGGATTTAGAGGTATTACTTATGACGGTTTAAAGCCCCGTCTTGATATTATGGCTTGAGATTATGGTACATTATATGAGTAATGTACTTTGTAAAAATGATATTAAGATATTGACTTGACATGTTATGATGTTTGCTTGACATATATGAAGATAGGATTGATATAGGTAGGTTGCGTGAGCTTGTTAACTTTAGATATGCAAGGTACGTTGCATATTGAGATATTGGTAATGCTGTATTTTAATAAAAGCGGAAAATTCCCAGTACAATTGTTGATTATAATAATTATAGGGGGTTGATTTTGCATTTGATGAAAATTTTGGGTTGTTATAGTCTCCACCCCTTAAAGAAATCTCGTCCTGAGATTTAGTCGAAATGCTAGAGAGATGTCAAGAGAGTTTGCTAATCTTGTTGGGATACGATTTGGAAAATGAACAGATGATAAACGTAATAAAGGATAATGAATAAGTGAATCCCCCGCCTCCATAGGAAATTTATTTGTACACAACGGATGAAATGAAACTTGTTTGTACGTCAATTGCTTATACTTAAGCTATGATTTATAAATTTGTCATTACAAAGAGAAGCGTCCAAATACCTTGTAAATGAAAAGATTTATATATTTATTAGTTCGGAGGTTATCATTTCCTATTCAATAATGATGCGTCTATTTCATTTCAATAAGATGATCATAAATCATCTTACCTAAGCATAAAAACATGATATCGAAACGGTAATGTGTAGAAAATGATATGATCATGAAAGGTAAGAAAAATAATGAGATATTAATTGTACTGACGCCCCTTATAGTCGGAATGATAATTTATGGTTTTAAATTTAAGTGGAGAGTATTCTAGATTTGAACATAATGGAATTAATGGAGTTAAAATGATGTAGAGTTTTGATATCATAGATAAAAGATGTAACGGAATCATCACTTTATTATTCCATGGATAACTTTACATATGAAACTTTAAAAGAGTTGATACTTATGAACGTGGTCTTGAATATGTTTTTCTAGCTACAAAGTAACAAACGACAAGGATTGTAGCTTGATGTTTGGGGTTTTCAGACTGAAGAAAATTATGATGAATTTGAATATCCTCGAGAGTTGTTTCTAGGGTAGAAATCCTAAAGTGAACAAAAGCAAGCTTGTCTCTAAGTATGCTTTCCTGTGGTCTTGTTGTTTGCTTTTGAACACTGATTCGCATAATATCCTTTCTTTCCACAGGCATTACAAGTTATGGATACTGATTGTAGGTTGTTTCTAGTGGTTGGTCTTTTGTTTATGCATATCTTGGTCAGATGACCTATCTTGTTGCAAGTCCGACACTTGATAGTGCAGGGTCCTATGTGATGCAGGGTGCACCTTTCACACAAGGGACGATTCCCAGTATTTACTTATTGGTGGAAGTTTAACGTCTGAAGGTTTTATTGCTTCTTGTTATGATTGTTTGGTGGTACAATCATTGTTACGGTTGTTGTTATAGTTATTCTGATAGTTGTTGTTGTTGATGATGTTTCCTTTATCCCAAGCTTTCATTTGAAGAATCAATTGGTTTTGGCATTAGGAACTTTGCCTTATTATCTTATCCATTTAACCTATGGGGCTATGTTGTGGATTCCTACTAAAGTTTTGAGCTTCGAGGCAAATAACATTTCTTTAATTTACTTCTGGGTAATCCACTGATGAAGACTTCCATAAGTTTTCTTGGTGTTTGGTACATTGTTTGGCATATAGAAGGTCAACTTCATGAATCCTTAATGTAAGTCTTAAATCATTTCCTTTTATGACCAAGTTGGTAAAATTCGTCTTCCATTGTCTTGACTTAGTTCGAGGGCATACTTATTGGTTAAGAGCTTTTTTAATTAGGTCCTCTGTGATTTGATTCGGCTTGATCTATTTCAATGGTTGGGCGGTATGCATTCTACCCCGGTTTAGGGCCGGTCATCGGTTAGCGGGTACCTGTAGCAAATGTCATTTTGTTTTTCATAGGACATTTGCTATGAGAAAATACAGATGCAGTACAAATACCACCGCGTCAAACAGCGCAATGAGTACAACTGGCTCCTTCCGTACCATTGAAGTTGAAAAGGTTTAACAGCTATAACGAATCTTTTTGTTTACCGTTTTTGCTACAGGAGTTCTCAGTAAGGTCCGGTGTCTCCCTGTTGGGATTACTAGCACTTGTCATTGTTGAGTTTGTGCTTTTAAGACTCTGCCGGAAATGCCTTTAGCAAATCTATTGCTGGTGGCAAGAAAAGGTTATGGGCTCGGTGTTTCAGATGTTGAGGTCCTTTTAGGAAGGCATTATATCAACATAAGACAACATGTAGTAAGAATGGTGATGCTTAAAGAGTAAAGCATCTAGAGGTTATGGTATGATTCATGATGAAGACGAAGATAATGATGCATATTATGATGACGAAGATGATGATGTAAGAGAGATAAGTTGGTATTATGAAACAATAAAGTACGTAACGGGATTGCACCTCTTATATTATCTCTTTAAAAAACTTCGTATTTTTACTGTCATAGTCAAGATTTGACAAGTGTTTTTATTTATACCACACATCCCGTGGTTAGGTTAAAGAAATAATTAGTCTGATAGTTTGTTGATTTTGAGCCTGTAGATGACATCCTAAAGATCCTCCTGATTTGTTTGGTGACGAGCTTGGATTTCTTTAAGATCGGAAATTCTAAAGTGAGCAAAAGCAATCTTATCCCTTTACCCTAATTGCTTCCTTTGAAGTTTGATAATCTGAGAACGGACTCTTTTAAGTTCGGTCTTTAGGTTTTTACCATCTTTTTGTATGATCATCTTATCATTAATACGTCCTTCTTCCATTTTCTCAATGTTCTTCTAAGTAATTCAAAATATCTTCGATTTGTTCCTCATGATGCTTCAGATGTATCTTAATTAAACTTTTTCCTATTTTTGTAAATAATTGGAGGTGGGTGGGGGTTAGGGGAAGTTATAAAACTGAGAAAGATGGTGTACTAAATCACAGGTTTGATTCCGAGATGAATTAGAAACGTAGTTGGGAAGAAGATGGGGAATGGATTTGCTTCTTAGGTGGTAATAATTCTTCAGGAACAAAGAAATATCAGGGATCAAATAGTAGTGTGGTGGACATACGAAGATGGAGTCAAAAGAGCATAGGTGGAGTAATAGAATCTTGTGGTGAAATAGGTGATTAATTGATATAAATGCTGTACGTCTATAAACAAGGATTATTGTAGAAACGGTGAGAATACTGGTAGGATCATGTTATCTTTAGAGTTTTCCGAAGAGTTAAAAGAAGTGTTTCCCGATGAAGCTAGGGAAATAATCCGATGAGACCGAAGTATAGTTAAGAATATTCATAAAGGAAAAAGTATCCTTAATATCGGAAGTAGAGTGGTTGGGAGAAGAATTAGTTATGTTACAACCAGTTGTAAATAACATAAGTTATTTATATGATAATATAGTAGTTATGTATCTTTACATACTGTTTTGGGAATGTAGTGGCATGGAGGACTTTGATGGCTGGAAAAAGAAATGTGGTTATAGTTAAGGTTTTGACCTTGTTCTCGCATTAACCATGACTCTGATCACCATCTGTAACAACCCCCATTTTTACATATAGCAGCGGAAGCTAATCTGGGGGTTTATTCATAGTAAAAAAGTAATAATCATAGAAATCGACTAACAAAGAGTCGTTTTTAAAAAGATACATTATCATTCATTTTAAAATCAGAGTTTTATATTGGAGAGTCCCAAAATCTAGTTTACATACATGTTGTTTGATAACAAGTTTTAGCCTTCTTTCAGTTATTGCCACTCCTTGCTTAAGTTGCTCAATTACCCTTTAAGATAAAACATGCTAACATAGTCAAACAACAGGTTGAGTGATATTCATAGGTTTTCAGTTAGATAGTTTGAATACAAGTTATTTAAGTAATTGTTATAAAAGCCAGTTTGATAGTAATATGTATATAGTGTGATATTAGGTTTACGTGGTTTTTAACCCCTGTTATTTGTAATAGTTGCAACGAAATACATTTAGATGGGAAAATGGATTTTGCTGTTTAATATGTTATGGTATAATTGCGTTATTGTCTCGTCTAAGCTCATGGCACACAAACTGACTAGTGTATATATATACCCAAATTGATGTGATATATATATATAGAGATAATGGCCCCCGGTGTAGGTAATTGCCATATACCTATGAAATTCAAATATAGTGTGTTTGGTTACCTATCCGGCTAACACAAACAGGATTCGTCAATCCCGATAGATCTATCCATAATATTCGCGTTCACCCGTAAGTGATTAATGGTCCATGATAATGAGGGACTTTTGGCATATAGTAACTTAGACATTAATTGTAATGGTATATCAGGATAGCATATAGTCTGGAAAACACTTGTATTCGTAATTTATAGCATGTATCCCCCTCACGGGTTTATGAAAACATTAAAGAGATTAAAAAGTGAGGCTATGAACTCACTAAGTCTTTGAAAAGTAATCACATTGTTATAAGATAAACGAGTATGTAAAAGAGTTTGTAACAAGCATGTATCCCCCTCGCGGGTTTATAAAACATGTAAATAAGTAAAGGCGAGGTTATGAACTTCACCTGATAGGTAGTTGTAATAAATATTCCAAAATAAAAGCTGACGACCTTATCACAATCTTAACAGGGAAGGTTGATATAGCAAAATGATAGTAAACAGCCACGTCACGCAACCTGAGTAAATATGTCAAGTCTTAGGTAGATTGTACTCTAGAACTTTGGTTCAGAGAGTCTAATATTGTTATGAGTTTGATTGGAAAGTTTGGAATTATTGTGCCTCGCACTCTCACTGTTAGTGGCCATCTAATTACATAAGTCATTCAGTAAAATGTTTGAGGAGCTAGGGCACTTTAAATAGTAAACCCAACAACTCAGTCAGAACGTAATACCAAGATGAAACCCCCTTAATGTGAAGCTCCCTAGTAAAAATTGTGATACAGATATAATCGGTTTTTAAGAGTTTTGATTCAATATCTGGGAAATGATCATGCTCGACAAGCGTTAATTAATGTTATGTTTCTTGTATTGTTTTGAAAATTTTTTTTATACTTTTTCAAAATGTGTATTTTTTTTAGGACCATTGAGGGTAATGAAATATTTGGCAAAAATATTACCCTTGGAGTTTGTACTTTTACAAGTTTGGTCCTTCTAGTTTAAAAGATGTACAAAGTAAACCTTGCACTTTGGAAAGTGACATAATAGACCCCTATAGTTATAACTTTAGAAATATGGCAAAAATAGTCCTTGTACTTATAAGTTTTCAAAAAGTTTCTTGGTATATAACCTTTGCACATGAAATACTTTGCAAAAAACAAGTCCAAAATGCCTTGACAAGCTTATTTTAAGTTTGCTAAATGTTATTTGCAGGTTATTGCTTATTAATATATGCGAAAATATGAATATTTTACGTTAAAAAAAAGTTTTTTTAAAAAATAAACGATTCGTTAGGTTATGAAATCAAAAAGGGTTCGTTTTAGGGGTTATATAATGGAAAAAACGCGTTATGTTTTTATTTCAATTTCATTCAAGACTTGTTAAAGTATTAAAATAACATTAGTTAAGAATGGTCTGGGATAGATTATAATAACATTTTATCATATTAGCTCATAGATTCAAGAAAAACATGAAATTAGGGTTTCGGGTGTACGTTTTTGGATTAAAATGGAAAATGATCATGAATTGAGTTATAAAACTTTAACAAGAGTATATTTAGGATCATATGAACATTATAAGAGTGTATGAGCAAAAGTGGAACATCCAAAACCTGGGTTTGAGCTTATAGCTTGGAAATGGGTCGAAATCGGGACTTTTAGCTTCGTACGCCTAGAATAACGATTTCGGGGCTTCTTTTCTTTGTTTCTTTTGCTTCACTTCTGATCTTGAGACTTCTTAGGACCTCTTAGGAACTTTTTTGTCGTATCCAGGGGAGGTGTTTACTGGACCTTTTCTAGCCGTTTTAGTTTCGAAAATTTGAAATTCAAAATGTTTATTTTGAATAAAACATTTCTTTTAAATATAAAAAATGTTTTGTGATTTTATAAAAAGTTTACAACATTTTATAGAAGTTTTACTTTGAGAATAAAATGATTAAGCATTTTGTTTATTCATACTTCGCGCCCCCACCCCCCCCACCCCCCCCCCCCGCGATTTGAGTATGATATGTAATATTTATACTTTAATACTTGTTTATGTATAATTTTACGTTGAACATTTTTATATTTTGTAATTATCAAAATGTAAAAATGTAAAAAATATTATTAATATTTTTAGGCATTATATTTTATCAACAATCTCCCCCTTTTTGATGACTACAAAATTTAAACTCATTAAATGTAAAATTATTTTTAAACAAGTATTTAGTGAGTTTTATGTCATTTCTCCCCCTTTTTGTAGAATCAAAAAGGCATCATTGAGAATTGCTATTATATTGCGACGAAACAAATGCTCCCCCTTGATGTGGTGCTCCCCATGTTCGAGGGCCATCCAAGGAATCGGGGAGCTATGGTTTTCTTGGCTATAAAAAGTATGATAGGATAATACAATTATTATTCTAAATGTAACAGGGGCAAGAAAAATTATGGACATACAACACAACTCATCTCGCCTCCCCCGCCACCTCTCGCCCACATTAAAGTTAAAGTAGTGTGTGAAACACAATCATGCATACATAAGGAAAATAAACATGCTAAAATACATGAAATTAAAAGTAAAAAAGTCTCTATAATAGTAAAAGATCCATAGGGACTTGCATGCCAAAATGGTTAGAGGATCAAGTATTTGTGAGACTAAACATTAGAGCATTGTTTAGTTTAGAGTTGCTGATTGGATGAGGTTGTGATGATGATTGGTGGTTGTGAGAGCATGTGTTCAATATATGAAAACATATAGTGAAGTTCATCACTTAACCCAAAAATGAGGGTTCAGTTGTGGATACAACAAAGGCATGAGTTACCATGTGCTTTAAGGAAATTCCAAGGGATAGGATGTGCAATGATAGGTGGTGAAGGTGATGGAGTATCAAATTAGACATCAAGTGAGGTATTTGAGGAAAGAGTAAGAGTGATGTCCATTGATGCATTATCTTAAGTTGGAAGTGGTGGAGAATATCTTAAGAGGAGGAAGATGTTGATGGGTTTCAAGTAATCCATTTGTTGAATGTGTTGTTGATGATGTTGGTGATTTGGGTATGTAATCAATTGAAAAAGAAGAAGTGTCTTTTGTTGATGGTGTTTTGGAGGGTGCATTAGGAGCACTAGGTGATGAATTTGGAACTTTGGGTGATGGAGTTTTTATGTCATCTTGGGTTAAATCCACAAATAATTATTTTTGTGGAATGATGTTGATTTTTGGTCTCTTGGAGACCTTGGAAATGGAAGCTCTAATGGAGGCCATGAATGTGCATAGTTGTTGATGATGAGTGAAGGAGATGGTGAATTGGTGTTATGCATTTGGAGGGAATTTATGGGAAGAGATTTGTTTGAAAATGGAATGAATTTGGATAATGTTTAGGGAATTCCAAATGTTTGGTCAAGCATTCTGGGTAAAGATAGCTGATACTAGCGTAAAAGAAGCTAAAATGTAGTGCCAAAATATTCGTTTTACCGTGAAGGGCTCTCTAAGGGCGGTCCCCTTATAATAGGGGGTGCTGTCCCCCTTACAATTATGGGCGGAGCGACCATTGTGACTATTAAGGGGGACACCCACTGTTTTAGTCCCATTTTTCACAGAAAAACTATTTTTCTCAGGATTTTTGTCTAGGGTTTATTTTTATTTTGGTGGTTTATTTGCTGCATGCCTTTAGAGTTTTATAAAATATTTAATCTTTGATCATATTATAAAACACATTTAATTCATGAAACAAAAATGGCCATAACTAGTTGATTGAATAAAATAACCAAAGGTTTAAGGCATCATAGGAAATAAGTACCTAAAGGATATGCCAACATATAAGTCTTTTCCGAATATTTTCGGTAACGATTGCCCACAAGTTGTTATTAACTTACACATAATCAAGTTAAAATTGTGACGTCTTAAAATACATTTAGGCATCTTGTTTACTCACACTCCTTATGTCTTCATTTCTTCTTCTTGCTAAACACTACTTTTTGTGCCTTTCCATTGACTTGATAAACCTTCGGCGCTTACTTATGCATTTCTTGCGTTTGGTTGAGCAAGGTGGTTTGTCGTTCAAAGAGAGTTTCATCGTTTTGTTTGGAAGCGGAAGGCATTTCGTAGTTTTAGTAGTTGAGTGGATTAAGAGAGTTAAGATAGGTGGTAGGAGATGGAGTACTTGCACGAGAAGTTTCATACATCATCTCATCATAATCATCATGTTGATGAGTGACGTACCGTGATGATGAGAAAGATGAGGATTGAGACGGAATGAGTGCCTTGCCATGGATTACTTCGAGTTCTCTTGAGTTTGTTTAAGAGCTAAGAAGAGCATGACTCGATCAACAATGTTATAAGAGCCATTGTCGAGATGAGGATTTTACTTCCTTTGATGTGTCGATAAAGAGAGGTCAAGAAACATTAAGCGTTATGGAAGAATTGCGGTTGGATTTGCTTAGCACATTCGATTCGTTTGACAAAAGAAGTAAGACAAGATTTCGTATTGTTCCGCACCCACGGCAGACAAACATAATCTATTACCTTGTGAGACCAAAACAACTGCGGGGAGATGGTACGAGTCCTCCTAGTCCAAACACATTCTATTGAATGTGTTCTTTTTTCCATTGCTTCATTGTAGGGGTCTTAAGTTATCTTATGAGGATTTGATTTGGAGTGAGTGTGACGGTTTTTTAACTTTTAAATTGTAAGGTCTATCATGACACGTTCCAATTACATAGAAGTTGTATGAATATAGTCGGGAGTTGGTAAGAAGGTCAGTAGACATATGGTCCCTGGTTTCTTGAGAATACTCAAAGAGATCCAGGGTCCCACTCGTTGCGTGAACAGGCTTTGACCGTATTTGTAAGGAATTTTTTGAGGATTTGAACCCGAATTAGGGCAAGAGTGAGAGTTCATGGATTTCATGTGAATCATAAAGGAGTTGACAAGATAGCATTATTCATCGGTTTGAACCGTGGATTGACTAAAGAAATCAAGAATGTATCTTGGAAACAACTCGCGTTCTTTGATTTTAAAGAGACAATCGAAGGATATGTTTGTGAAGAGACGCTCGATGTTGTTGGATTTGTAGTGGATGATCAACAACACGACCTTCTTGAATGTTGCGTTTTTACATATGGATTTGTAGAATTTGGCAATTGTGGGGGGAAATGCCGTGGATTTTGGGTTCTTTTGGGATGTAGGATTTGGTAAGGATATATAGGATGGAAGTAGCTCTTGGCATTTTATTTTGTCACCTATTCAAGTTATCAACAACATAAATTAAAAATTTTACTAAATAAAATGTATTTTTAGTATAATTGACAAATGAGGGACAAGGATTACTTCGACAACAAAAAAACTAAGAAAGAAGAAGTGATTCCATATGTCCATTAATTTAATTTTTGACTTAATATATGATTTGGACAGAATATATCATTAGTTATTTATTTCAATCCAGTCTTAAAACCAAATAACTACCTTATTAAATAAAAATAGTTTAGGCTTTGTCAAAAAAAATTTAGTCAATATAATCGGGCTTGACATGTATAAGCTTATTATTTTTAACTTGACAAAAAGTTAAGTTGTGTTTGTATTTTTTATTCAAAATTCATGTTTCTTAAAAGGTGTATGCCAAACGCCCCCTTTATTTTTTACCAATCATAAAACTATAGTCAACATATAGATGAATTTATATACTCTTAGATGACTTATACAAGTAGTTAAGTGTTTATACAGGTGACTTATTATAGGTGGTGGTTTATTTAACTCTATAAATTGATCTTAAGAAAAGTAGACCAAACAACCACCCTTTGTTTTTTAAGACATTTTCCTATTGATTCGAAAAACCATTTTGTTCCTATAATGGTCATATCCATGGGATTTTGGGACTAGTTCCCAAACATCATTTGTTTTAAATTGGTTTAGTTTCTCTTGCATGGCCATTACCTAATTTTCATCTTTTAATGCCTTATTTAGAAGGAATGAGCTGCCATCTAAAGCCACATGAGCAAACCTCAGTACGTGTCCCATCAAGGGTTGCAGAAATAAAAGGCTAAATAGATCGGTAAGTCTCCGATTTGAAAGGTACCGACAAACACCTCAACCACCAAGATACTCAGTTGATCAACATGACCGAGAAGTAATAGGAAACGATAACTTGGATGAAGATGAAGAACACTTCATAGGAATCTGCTTACAAAATCCTCAAGAACATATCTCTTATGACGTATGTTTCTGTGAAAGTTGCCTAAATGAAGCAAGAATTCTAGAAGAAGAACCATTAAATAAAGTTAGACGATCCAACAAACCAAAACGATCAAGAAAAAGGTCAAGTGAGAAATGGTCAACACTTGGTGAACCATCGGGAAAATGGGATTATTATGTTAGGTATGATGCACCACCAGACATAACCCCAATAGAAGAAGTTGCAGCAACTGGTTGGGGAGATGAATTCTTAGATGATGAAGTTACCCCAGGAAAGGTAACTATTTTAGAAGAAATGAGTGATTGGGATGACGATGAACGAAGTGAAGGAAAGGTTCTCGTCATACAAGAACGACTTGCACAAAATCAGCAAGAATTTCATATTTTTAGGTTTTATTGTTGAAATAAAGCAAAAAAATTGCTTTTTTCTTGAGCTTGCGACCTAAGAGTTCTTTGATTTAGATTACCACTAACGTTTTCTAGGGAATGAGTTTTAGATTCTTTAATATTTACAATTTGATTATTTTCTAATGAAATGTCTTCAAGATCATTGCCTATGGGTTTTATTTTATTAACTTCAATAGCTTCTTCTTCTACTAACTCATCATCTTCCAATGGTGATGTTTTAGGCGGGGGAGGAATTTCATCCATAGTGGTTTAAGACTTTTCCAATGCAAAACTAATCCTACTTCTATGTTAATTATTATCCACTAACTCATTTTTCTTCGTTTACGTGAGTTTGTGGCCATAGAAGATTTCCATTTTATAGTGGTTCATAGATAATCCATATGAAATAATGGTTCCTAATGAACAAATTCTTTTAAAAACTAGAAAACCAACAAATGGCATTTCTAGTGACTACCATATTTCCTATCTATCACTAATACTAAGTATATCACATACCAATCTATAATTTACGTAATTAGAGAGTGAGACGTACCTTAGCCTTCAAGAGAAATTACTTTAAAATCTTCAAGGTAGCAAGCTTTAAGGATGAGAATTTATGGAAATCCTATATGAGTTCTTCAATTTGTTTGACGAAAGCCAAAGGATGCTTGTAGATGATTAACCTCGGAAGATATGATGATTTAGCCATTTGGTCCCCATCGTTTCATGGGTCCGAAGTTATTGTTTCCGAACATGTTTTGCATTTGATTCGAACACATGCACGGTGAACATCTTCCACATTGAGTAAAGCTTGGTTGGTGTGGATGATTCCACATTGTGTGATTAGTGTTAGAGTAATTTGGTCTACCTTGGTCTCTCCTAGGTTGAGGTGTTTTGGAACGAGGATGAGAGTTTTCCTTTCTTCTCGGAGGAGGTGTTTTAGACCTCATTGTGGGTTTAGTAAATCCGACTCCGGGTTTTAAGGAAGGTTTGTAAAAACGTTTTACCTCATCATCACTTGCAATAGGAATTTTAGTATTGTTTATAAGTATAAATTTTGGTTTTGAGTTTGGGTTTGATTCTATCAATTTTTCTTTCGACTCGACTTCTTGAGCTCTTACAAAATTTACTTGTTTGGTTTCGCTAGGTGACCCTTTGGTAAAATTAAATCCTAAACCGGATTTATCTCCGGAAGGTTTTTGAGAACTTATTATTTTCTTAAGTGAGTGACTACTATCATTAAATTGATTTAGCCTAGATATTTCTTTTCTAAGCTTCTCATTTTCAAACTTAAGGTCTTGACATAATTTGCATTCTTCATTTACTTCCTTACCTTTTTCTAACCTAGATAATTTATCTTTTAATTCTAGTGCTTCATTCTCTAATTCTATTTTAGCTTGTTTTAGAGTTTTATTTTTAGCCATGACTTTTAGTCCTATTTTGCATAGTCTACTATATTCACTATCTAAGTCATTTTCGTCTAATGATGATTGGTCATCACTAAAGTATTCGGTTTCGGAAAGTACCTCATTGGAAGCTTTAGCCATAAGACACTTTTCGTCCTTTGTCTTCTCCTCTTCATCTTCGTCGCTATCACTCCAAGATCCTCCAACAAACGCCTTTTGATTTTGATATTTTGATAGTTTCGGACATTCTCCGATGAGATGATTTGGATCTCCACACTTAAAGCATTTTCTTTCGCCTTTGCCATTTTTGTCGTCTTTATTTCTTTGGAATGATTTTCTTTCTTCATGTGGTTGTCTTACGAATCGTCCTCGTCTTTTGAAGAATTTCTTGAAGTCTCTTACGGCCATGGCGTATTCTTCATCTTCACTATCGGAGGTTGAGCTATCATCATCACTAGATTCCTTTCTAGCTTTCAAGGCAATAGATCTACTTTGTTCTCTTTTGCTTTTGACGGTTTCAGAATCTTTCTTAATTACTTCTTCATAAACCTTCAAATTTCCAATGAGTTCGTCAAGTGATAGAGTTGTTAGATTCTTTGATTCTTCAATCGCCGTGACTTTTGCGCGCCATTTAGGATGTAATGCCCTAAGAAATTTCCTAACACAATTCTTGCTAGAAAAACCTTCATCAAGTGCTTTTAGACTAGTAATAATAGTGTTAAATTTAGCAAAGGCATTATCTATTGATTCCTCTTCCGGAATCATGAATTGTTCATATTGTTGAACAAGAAGATCTATTTTGTTAGCTTTGACTTGATTATTACCTTGATGAGTGATTAACAAAGTATCCCAAATTTCTTTTGCGGTTTGACACATAAAAATTCTTTCATATTCTCTATGTCCGTAAAGCATTATAAATTACCATTTTAGCTTCATTATTTTTAGCAAGTTTCTTTTTAAGATCATCGTTTTGTTTATGATTTTTAGTTTCGGGATTATTTTGAATAGGAGGAAAATCACCATCGGTAATAACATGCCAAAGATCTAGATCTTTTGACTTCACATAAGTTTCGAATCTATTTTTCCAATAAATAAATCCATCACTTTCAAATAGTGGTGGTCTTTGCATAGATTGCCCTTCTAAATATTTTTTCGATTCCATAGATCGATTCAAGTTTTAAAATACAATTTATTTTAAAAATCTTGTTTAACGTGGCTCTTGATACCAATTGTGGAAAACTAGAAGGGGGTTGAATAGTTTACCACTTTTTGGTTTAAGGTTTTAAAGTGTTTATAAAAATTCTAGATTCGACTTTATGTGAATTCAACACTTGCACAATATGAACAATATACTTATCTAAACAATTAATAGGATAGTATGAAAAAATAATGTAAGACAAGAGATAAGAGTAAGAACAATCAAACCACAACGCGAGGATTTATAGTGGTTCGGTAACGAAGCACCTCTTCGCCCTACTCCACTCCTCGAGCACCTAACTCGAGAGTTTTCTTTACTATGTCAACAAGCTCCCTTATGGCGGAGAAAACCTTACACAACTTTCGCTTATCTTGATTTCTGACACTAAGCTAGATGTCGAGTTATAATCTTAGCTAGAACCAATCTACCACAACTTCACAACTTCACTACACAACTTGACTTCACGACTTGATCACGACTACACAACTTCTTCACACCTTAGTTTTCTTCACACCACTACTTCACCAAGCCACTACTATAATCACACCTAACTAACACTACTAGGAAAGATCACCAAGATCTAACTATACTTACAACAATCACCAAGATCTAACAACTACACAACTTTACAAGATTTACAAATGATTTACAAGTTATGATATGGATGCAATAAGATTGCAACAACACACAAAGGTGTAATACTTCTTCACTTGATGATGGAAGTATTCTTCTCTTGCACTTGAGGAATTGAGCTTGGATCACTTGGAAACAAAGCTTTATGATTAGATGATCAAAGGATTTTAATGAGATGTGTGGGCTGTTTTAGAACAGAAAGAATGAGTGCAAAAGGTGAGAAAATAGTGGGGAAAAGTCCAGTATTTATAGGACAAACTGGAGGAGCGTCTACCTATGGGCGGTCCCCTTAAATAGGTGGGCGGTCCCCTTAAAATTAAGGGGGCCGCCCGTGTATTTAAGGGGGCCGCCCTAGACTAGGCGCTCCCCAGTTTGTCTTTTGTGTAGGGGGAATTTTCTGGAACTTTCTAGCCGTTTTAGGTCCGAAAATTTGAATTTCAAAATGTTTATTTTGAATAAAACATTTCTTTTAATTGTAGAAAATGTTTTGTAATGTTTATAAAAATGTTTACAACATTTTATAAAAGTGTGAGGTTGAATAAAAATTTCCTTTGATCATAAAATGCATTAAGCATTTATTTATTCATACCTTTAAGTGATATAATTTTCGAAATGAAAATTTACTACTAATTACTTGTTTACGTTTAATTTTACATTGAACGTTTTTATATTTTGTGATTATCAAAACGTAAAGATGTGAAAAATATTAATAATGTTTTTAGGCATTATTTCTATCAACAATCTCCCCCTTTTTGATGATTACAAAATTTAAACTCATTAAATGTAAAATTATTTTTAAACAAGTATTTAGTGAGTTTTATGTCATTTCTCCCCCTTTTTGTAGAATCAAAAAGGCATCGTCGAGAATTGCTAGTAAAATCGACGGAATAAATGCTCCCCCTTGATGTGTGCTCCCCCTCGTTCGAGGGCACCAAGGAATCGAGCTATGGTTTCTTGGCTACAAAAACGAGTTAGAACAATACAAATATTTCTAACATGTAGCAAGAAGGAAAAATATGGCATAATAATAATGCAACCAACAATAATCATCCATTAAAAGTAAAATAGTGTGTGAACCACACTCATGCATACATAAGGAAAATGCTAACATACATGAAAATTTTAAACTACAAAAAGTCCTATAACTAGTAAAGCTCCATAGGACTTGCTTGCAAAATGGTGGATGAACAATTATTTGAGAAACTAAACATAGAGTATGTTTAGTTTGGGGAAGATGGTGGAGGTGGTGGGATGATGGTTGTTGGTGGTTGTGAGAGCATATGCTCAATATATGAAAACATATATTAAAGTTCATCCCTTAACCCAAAAGTGAGGGTTCGATTGTGGATACAACAAAGACATGAATCACCATGCGCTTCGAGTAAATTCCAAGGGATGGGATGACCAAAGATAGGTGGTGAAGGTGATGGAGTATCAAATTGGACATCAAGTGGGATAATTGGTGAAAGGGTGAGGGTGATGTCCATTGATGCATTTTCTTGAGTTGGAGGTGGTGAAGAAACTCTTAGAGAAGGAGATGTTGGTGGGTTTAAGTAACCATTGGGTAAAATTGATGTTGATGAGGTTGGTGATTTGGGTATGTAGTCAATTGAGGATGAAGAGGTATCTTTGGTTGATGGTGTTTTGGAAGGTGCATTAGGAGCACTAGGTGATGAGAGTTAAAGTTTGGGTGATGGAGTTTTTGTGTCATCTTGGGTTAAATCCACAAACAACTGTTTTGGTGGAATGATGTTGATTTTTGGTCTCTTGGAGGCTTTGGAAATGGAAGCTCTAGTGGATGTCATGGATGTTGATAATGGTTAGTGTATGATGAGGAAGATGATGTGTTGGTGATGATCATTTGGAAGGGATTTATGGAAAGGATATGGTTTGAAAATAGAATGAGTTTGAACTAGTTTAAGTTATTCTAAATTGTGTTTGAGCATTCTGGGCAAAGATAGCTGAGACTAGGTAAAAGAGGGTCAAGAAGCAGGAAAAATATTATTTTACCCGTGATTTACTAGGGCGGTCCCCTTAAAGATAAGGGGGGGCGCCCGTTTTCGTTATGAATTAATGGGGGGCAGCCCCTTATGTTGGTTTCTATTTTCACAAAAACTGATTTTTTTCTCAGATTTTTGTGAGAGTATTTCTGTTTTGGTGGTTTATTTGCAGCAAGGCCCTATTGAGTTTTTGAGCATCCATTTAATCATATAACACGCAATAAACACATCAAATCATGAAACCAAAATAGCATAAGTTGTTGATTAAATAACACAACCAAGGGTTTAAATCATCATAGCAAGTAAGTATTTAAAAATAACCAACACCTAAGTCTTTTCGAATAAATTGGATAATCACCACACAGTTTTGTTTATAACAATAATTTAATCAAGTTAAACATTGTCTCATAATTAATTTAGCTATCTATCGAATTTCATTCCTATGTTTCACTTCTTCTTCTTGCTAAACACTCCCTTTAGGTGAATTTCAATGATTTGAACCCTCCGAGGCATCTCCTTATGCCATTTGGTTGCGTTTTGGTTTTTGAGCGAGGTGGTTTGTCGTTCAAGAGAGTTTCTCTGGTTTGTTCGAAAGAGGGAGGCATTTGGTATAGTTTTGGTAGTTTGAGTGGGTTAAAGGAGTTAAGATAGGTGGTAGGAGATATAGTACTTACTGGATAAAGTTTTGACATCGTCATCATCATCGTGTTGATGAGATGACGTGCCTTGATGATGAGAGGATGAAGAAGAGATGGAATGGCGTGCCTTGCCACGATCACTTCGAGGTCGTCGAGTTTGGTTTTAAGGGGCAAAAGGGACGCTTGGACATAGCTCAACAATGTACTTTGATTGTCATTGTTCTCAAGATGAGGATACGTTTTCATGACGTTATTGTCGATAAAGACGAGTTAGAAACATGCCATACGGAAGATTTGCGGTTGGAGTAGCTCTCGCACATTCGATTCTTTTGACAAAGAAATAAGCAAGATTGTATTGTTCTTCGGCAACAACACAATACAACATGTAAGCAAGACAAAGCGCGGGAGACGGTTTTTGTCCGATATGTCCTCCCTAGTCGAACACATTCTCCCGAAAGAGTTCTTCCATTGCTGCTTCATGTCGGGGCTTTGTCTTTGATGAGAATTGATTGGTTTGAGAGAGAAGTTTGGAGCTTTCTAATGTACGGTCTACACGACACTTTCCAATTTCAAAAGTCGACGAATGTCGTAGGGAGTAAGAAGATCAGGGCTATATAGTCCTAGGTTTCTTGAGAATACTCAAGAGATGCAAGGTCCCATTCGTTTGTAAAAACGGCTTGACCATTGTATGGAATTTTGAGGATTTGACCGAATTAAGCGAGAGTGAGAGTTATGAAATAGTGTTGAATCATAAAAGAGATAATAAGATAGCCATATTCATCGGTTTGTACCGTGACTTGACTATAGAAGTCTAGAATAAATCTCAGAATAATCGGTTCGTTGATTTGAAAGAGACAATTGAAGCAGATGTTAGTAAAGAGACGCTCAATATTGTTGGATTTGTAGTAGGCTTGATCAACAACACGACCTTCGTGAATGTTGCGGTTTTCAATAGGTTTGTAAAATTGGGTAATAGTATGGGAGATGCCGGGAATTTTGGATACTTTTAGGATGTAGGATTTAGTGAGAGATATATCGGTGGTAGTAACTTTCGGCATTTTTGTCACCTAAACAAGTTATCAACAACATAAAATGTTAAAAAAATATAATAAAGAAAATAAAATGAAGTTTTGAAAAATGACGAATGTGGGACAAGGATTACTTCGATTCTAAAAACCCTAAGAAGTGATCCATATGTTCCTTAATTTATTTTTGACTTAATCTAGGATGTCGAAGAATATATATTAGTTATATATTTCAACATCAAGACAATGACCCAAACACTCCCTTATTAATATAAAATTTGTTTAAGCTTGTCGAAAACTATACGTTAAGTGTATATTTTGTTGACAAGTATAAGTTTATTATTTTTGACTTGACAAAAGTTAAATAGTGTTTGTTTTGACTCAAAACCATGTTTTAAAATATTAAACCAAACGCCCCTTTATTTTATACCTTTCATAAAATGTATCAATATATATATATATATATATATATATATATATATATATGAATTATATATCTTGATGACTTATACAAGTTTGTTGAGTGTTTATACAAGTGACAAAACTATAGTGATGGTCATTTTGACTCTAAAAATTGATCCTAAGAAACGAGCCAAACACTCCTTTATTTTTATAGAATTTTACTCATTGATTTGAAAAATATATATGTATGTTTGGATGATTAATACTTGATTATTTTTATCATGTTTTGGCATTAATCAACAATGTGTAAGTTTAAAAGTGCAAAAATTCGGCTATATGTTCATGAGCATACATGTTCTTAAATTTTTTTGACTCAATAAGTGTTTTGATTCAATTCTATCAAGGTTGTAGTGTTCCTATGACTACGGGTATCATTGTAGTTATGGAAATCCTAGACCAAACTAAGAATTATGAAAATAATTAAAAACACCTAATTTTGATTAGAAACAAAATTGGATGAAATCAAACAAAAGATGGTTGAAAAACTTACAATGGATGTTGTTGATAGACTTGTTAGTAATTGCCCCTTGCGAATTTTGGTTGATTTGGTGATTTGAGGTTTGATTTTGAAGGTTTTGGTGATGGGGTTTTCGTTTATAGCAGGGTGGAGCAGAAAGAGGTGAAAACAATTAATGTTTGGTATATAATTTTTGACTGTAAAGGGGGGTGGGGTTTGTTTTCAACAGATAGGCAGGGTTCCCTTTAATTAATTAAGGGGGCCGCCTTTTTACCGGCGGGTCGGTGTCCCCTTAATTTTAAAGGGGGGCCACCTAAAAAAAATTCTTCGAATTTTGGCCAGTTTTGTGAGAATGAATATTGACAATTTTTAATTAACCCATTGTTTAATTAAAAAGTTTCTTCGACTATTTCGGACGAGATAATCAAGAAGTCAATACATAAGACGATTTGGTGACTAGACTTCTTGTGAACATGATGAGTTAATTTCTTCGAAAAAAAAATTAATTGATTCGTTTTGAAATGAAAAAAGACGATTTGGTGACTAGACTTCAACAAGGCAATTTTGATAGACGTATTTGAGGCGAGCGTCGAGGTGGAAGGGGTTTGTTTCATCCATAGTGGTTTAAGACTTTTCCGATGCAAAAATAATCCTACTTTTATGTTAATTATTATCCACTAACTCACTTTTCTTCGTCTACATGAGTTCGTGGCCATAGAAGATTTCCATTTCATAGTGGTTCATGGATAATCCATGTGAAAGAATGGTTCCTAATGAACAAATTCTTTTAAGACTAGAAAGCCAACAAATGGCATTTCTAGTAACTACCATAATTCGTAACTATCACTAATACTTAGTATATCATATACCAATCTATAATTTACGTAATTAGAGAGTGAGACGTACCTTAGCCTTCAAGAGAAATCACTTTAAAATCTTCAAGGTAGCAAGCTTTATGGATGAGGATTTATGAAGATCCTATATGAGTTCTTCAATTTGTTTGACGAAAAAGCAAATGATGCTTCGTAGAATGTTTTAACCTCGAAAGATATGTTCATTTAGCATTGGTTTCATTTTTTCATGGACCGTAGTTATTGTTTCCGAACATGTTTTGCACTTGATTCGAACACATGCACGGTGAACATCTTCCACATTGAGTAAAGCTTGGTTGGTGTGGATGATTCCACATTGTGTGATTAGTGTTAAGAGGTAATTTGGTCTTACATTGGGCCTTCCAAGTTGAGGTGGTTTTGAAACTGAGGAGGAAAGTTTTCCTTTCTTCTCGAATGAGGTGTTTTAGACCTCATTGTGGGTTTAGTAAATTCGACTCCGGGTTTTAAGGAGGGTTTGTAAAAACGTTTTACCTCATCATCACTTGCAATATGAATTTTAGTATTGTTTTATAAGAATATAAATTTTGGTTTTGAGGTTTGGGTTTGATTTATCAATTTTTCTTTGCTCGACTTCTTTGGGGCTTTTGCAACTTTACTTGTTTGTTTCGTAGGTGACTCTTTGGTTAAGTTTAAAACCTAACCCGGATTTATCTCTGGAGGTTTTTTGAGAACTTTATTATTTTCTTAAGTTGGTGACTACTATCATTATAATTGTTTTAGTCTAGATATTTCTGTTTCTAAGCTTCTCATTTTCAGCTTAGGTCTTGACATAATTTACACTTCTTCATTTACTTCCTTACCCTTTTTCAAACCTAGATAATTTATACTTTTAATTCTAACAGTGCTTCATTTTCTAATTCTATTATTAGCTTGTTTTGAGTATTTATTTTTAGCCATGGACTTTTTGTTCTAATTTGCATCGTCTAATATATCACTATCTAAGTTATTTCGTCTAGTGATGATTGGGTCATCACTAAGTATTCGGTTTCGGAAAAGTACCTATTTGGAAGCTTTAGCCATAAGACATTTTTCATCATTTGTCTTATTCCTCTTCATCTTCGTCGCTATCACTCCAAGATCCTCCAAACAAACGCTTTTTGATTTTGATATCTTGATAGTTTTGGACTTACTCCGATGAGATGATTTGGATACTCTCACTTAAAGCATTTTCTTTCGGCTTTGCCATCTCATTGTCGTTTTATTTTTTGGAATGATTTTTCTTCTTTATGGTGTGTGTCTTACGAATCGTCCTCGTCTTTTGAAGAATTTCTTGAAGTCTTTTACGGCCATGACGTATTCTTCATCTTCACTATGGGAGGTTGAGCTATCATCATCACTAGATTCCTTTCTAGCATTCAAGGCAATAGATCTACTTTGGTCTCTTTTGCTTTTGACGGTTTCGGAATCTTTTTTAATTACTTCTTCATAAACCTTTAAATTTCCAATGAGTTCGTCAAGTGATAGAGTTGTTAGATTCTTTGATTCTTCAATCGCCGTGACTTTTGCGCGCCATTTAGGATGTAATGCCCTAAGTAATTTCTTAACACAATTCTTGCTAGAAAAACTTTCATCAAGTGTTTTTAGACTAGTAATAATAGTGTTAAATTTAGCAATTGCATTATCTATTGACTTCTCTTCCGGAATCATAAATTGTTCATATTGTTGAATAAGATCTATTTTATTAGTTTTGACTTGATTATAACCTTGATGAGTGATTAACAAAGTATCCCAAATTTCTTTTGCGGTTTGACACATAAAAATTCTTTTTTTTGGGTAAAGAGGAATGGTTACCCCGGTAAAATAAACACATAAAAATTCTTTCGTATTTTTTACGTGGCAAAGCATTATAAATTGTCATTTTAGCTTCATTATGTTTTGCAAGTTTCTTTTTAAGATCATCGTTTTGTTTATGAAAATGTACAACTTCATCCTTTTTAGTTTCGAGATTATTTTGAATAGGAGGAAAATCACCGTCGGTAATAACATGCCAAAATCTAGATTTTTTGACTTCACATAAGTTTCGAATCTATTTTTCCAATAAATAAATCCATCACTTTCAAATAGTGGTGGTCTTTGCATAGATTTTCCTTCTAAATATTTTTTCGATTCCAAAGATCGATTCAAGTTTTAAAATACAATTTATTTTAAAAATCTTGTTTGACGTAGCTCTGATACCAATTGTGAAAAACTAGAAGGGGGTTGAATAGTTTACCGCTTTTTAATTTAATGTTTATGTTTGTTAATAAAAACTTAGATTCGACTTTATGAGAAGACAACACTTGCACATTATATATATATACTTATTTTAAACAATTAATAGATAGTATGAGTCAAAATAAGGTAAGGACAAGAGTTAGAGTAAAGATAATCAAACCACAATACGAGGATTTATAGTGGTTCGGTAACGAAGCACCTCTTCGCCCTACTCCACTCCTCGAGCACCAAACTCGAGAGTTCTCTTCACTATGTCAACAAACTCCCTTATGGCTCGAGGAAATACAGTTACACAACTTTCGCTTATATGACACTAAGCTAGATGTCGAGTTCTAATCTTAGCTAGAACCAATCTACCACAACTTCACAACTTCACTACACAACTTGACTTCACGACTTGATCACGACTACACAACTTCTTCACACCTTAGTTTTCTTCACACCACTACTTCACCAAGCCACTACTATAATCACACCTAACTAACACTACTAGGAAAGATCACCAAGATCTAACTATACTTACAACAATCACCAAGATCTAACAACTACACAACTTTACAAGATTTACAAATGATTTACAAGTTATGATATGGATGCAATAAGATTGCAACAACACACAAAGGTGTAATACTTCTTCACTTGATGATGGAAGTATTCTTCTCTTGCACTTGAGGAATTAAGCTTGGATCACTTGGAAACAAAGCTTTATGATTAAATAATCAAAGGATTTTAGTGAGATGTGTGGGCTGTTTTAGAACAGAAAGAATGAGTGCAAAAGGTGAGAAAATAGTGGGGAAAAGTCCAGTATTTATAGGACAAACTGGAGGAGCATCAGTCTATGGGCGGTCCCCTTAAATAGGTGGGCGGTCCCCTTAAAATTAAGGGGGCCGCCCGTGTATTTAAGGGGGCCACCCTAGACTAGGGGCTCCCTAGTTTGTCTTTTGTGTAGGGGGGATTTTCTGGAACTTTTCTAGCCGTTTTAGGTCCGAAAATTTGAATTTCAAAATGTTTATTTTGAATAAAACATTTCTTTTAATTGTAGAAAATGTTTTGTAATGTTTATAAAAATGTTTACAACATTTTATAAAAGTGTGAGGTTGAATAAAAATTTCCTTTGATCATAAAATGCATTAAGCATTTATTTATTCATACCTTGAAGTGATATAATTTTTGAAATGAAAATTTACTACTAATTACTTGTTTACGTTTAATTTTACATTGAACGTTTTTATATTTTGTAATTATCAAAACGTAAAGATGTGAAAATATTAATAATGATTTTAGGCATTATTTTTATCAACACAATGATTCCATTGAAACTTTTCATACAGGACACATAATAGACGCGATTTCGATCCCTTTGTGGGATAGATTATAAAGTGTTGGCATCTTGTTTAATCTTGCCCGCCACATAAATATATTCACTTTCCTCAGTAATGTAAAGCACAATCTGGTGGCTATATTTGATCCCGACAAAGTTTGATTATCAATAAATTTTCTTGTAATGCCAACAGAGAACATACCTTGAATATCAATATCCCACCAAAGCTTATTTTGACCTTCACGAATAGCTACATGCAAAACTGCTTGAGTAAGCAACTGTAATTGTTGATACTCAGTTCCCCCAACGCCAATCCCACCACCAATGCCCATTAATCCACCGATGACGAACCATACAATTTTGATCATTTTCTAGCCTGAAAGGATGAGGGAAGCGAGTAGACAAGGGTTGATCATCCAACCAAAAATCCTTCCAAAACCGTAACTTGTCACCACTTACAAGATTGTACCGCAACGTATGACGATCTAAAATATGTTTGTCGTGCATATAGTTTACCGATCCAATTATACGAGCCCAAGTACTTGTTTTCACCCTACTAATCTCTTTGTTATCCAACCCTCCGTATTCCCCATGGATAGCTTTAATGACATTGCACCATAAAGCTCCATCATCACTAAAAAAATGCCATCTCATTTTTTAATAACGCTAAATTAAATGAAGCTAAACTACCAATTCTCAAACCACCTCTTTCTTTCTCAGCAATAACCTTCTCCCACGCCACCCATGCTATCTTTTTTGCGTCCTCCTGACTACCCCAAAAAGATTTAGATCGGAGTTGTTCCAAAGTTTTTAACACACCTTCAGGGACTCGAAACAAGGACATATAATAAATACTCAAACTCCCGAGCACCGACTTTATAAGGGTAAGTCGACCACCTACAGAAAGCATATTTGCTTTCCATTTAGAAAGACGATTTTTAAACCTTTGAACAATATCATCCCATCAGCCCCTTAGTTTTCATGCTCGGCTCCCATTCGTGATTCTAGGTTCATTAAAAGGCAAGTTCCCCCCCGCTGCACACAAATTGGAAGCTGCCCATATTCGTGATCTCGTCTAACGACACTCCCACACCATACATGTTTGACATCCAACATAAAACTTTCAAACTTGATGAATTATAAAATCTCGTTTTAACACATCTAGAATTTCATCAACATCTCTAGCTGTCCATGGTTGGTTTAGAAACACCACATCATCCTTCAATAACAGATGAAGAACCTTTACCAAATCCACACTAACTGATGCCCCAAATTTTGTTTATCTTCTATCCGCTTTTTCGATTGGCTAAATGTAACCCTTCCATTGCAATAAATAAACAAGAAATGAGAACAAAAACAATCCCCCTGATGAGACCCCGATGCAAATCAAACTCATATCGTAGGACTTTCCATTTTACATAATACCGACATTTCTATGTGAAACAAGACATTCCCGAATCCAGGATCTCCATTTATTTTTTAGCCCGAACCCAAATCGCTCCATCACGTAGTCTAAATATTCCCAACACAAGGATTCGTATGCCTTTTTGAAATCAACTTTAAATATCATTAGTTTCTTCCTCTTTAATTTATACCATTCCATCACCTCACTCACCATTAAAGGCCCATCAAGAATTTGTCTCACTTTTACGAACTTGACTGCTCACTACTTATTAGACTTCCAGCCACTTTCGCTAATCGAAGTGCCAATAACTTTGCAATAATCTTATATTGGACACCAATCAATGAAATAGGACGATAATCTTTAACAAACATGGGATTAGATACCTTCGGGATCAACGTAATAAACGACGCATTACATCCTAACGGAAGTTTACTATTCTGACAAAATTCCATCACAACTTTATATATGTATTTTTTCATGATCTCCCAATACTTCTTCACAAACTTAAATGAGAAACCATTCGGGCCTGGAGATTTATCACTTCTACATTGCCACACCGCATACTTTATTTCATCAATTGTAACGAGTCTTTCTAATTCTTCAATTTCCTCGGCAGAAAGATGATTATAGTGAGACTGAGGCATGTCTGGGGTAACAAACTGACCTGCTGCAAATTTGTCACGATATAACTCCAGAAATGTCCTCTTTACCAGCTCAGGATCAGTACACCATTCACCATCATGCATAATTCCTTGAACCATTTGCAATCTTCGACGTTGTTTCAGCAGCCCATGAAAGAAAGTCATGTTTTCATCGCCTTCAATGTCCCATTTAACCTTTGCTTTTTAGGTTGCATCTAGAGCATCAATTCTATCAAGCTCTGCCAACTCTTTTAACTAATCTGTTCGATTTTGAACTTCTTCAACGGTAGCCATCTGCATCCATTCTCTTTTTAATTAAAAGAATGTCTTCACACAACTTTTTTCTTGTACATATCTTGATTTCTTTGAACTCTCTATGCCACAATTTAAGACTTCCTTTCACATGCTTCAATTTACTTTTGAGATCAACACATGCATCACCTTGATTATTAGAAAAAATTGTTGTAACTTTTAAGAATGGCCACATGAAACCCGGACACATCAAACCATGAATGGAATATACGAAACGGGATTGGCCCGTAATCTTCCTTCTGTTTACGTAGTAAAATTGGAGAGTGATCAGACCATGATCGGTCTAAAGCCAACATTGACATCTTCGGCTGCTCACTAATAATAGTTTCGAAAACTAAAAACCGATCAAGCTTGCTCATTTTTTATCCCGACTTATTCATCCAAGTAAATTTTCGACCACCAATTGGTAAGTCTACTAATTTCGTATCATTAATAAATTCATTGAACAACGCAGCTCCATCAAGATCAAATACCAACCCGCGCCTTTCTGATTCCTCCCTTACTTTGCTAAAGTCCCCGAACACAATAAATAAACCATCTTGGGAATGTAAAATATGTTTTATTTCATTCCATAACCAAGATCTAGCACCTAACTCTTGTAGAGCATATACGTTAATGACGACATATACGTTAATAAATACATATGATTGAATATGTTTATAAATTTACTACAATATTTTTTACAAAATAAGAAAATCCAAACGCCGTCTTTAAAAGTACTTACTTTTTAGCAGCTTTTAATACTCCCCAAATCAAGAACCCTAAATTGAAAACCCCAAATCAAAAACCCTAAATCTCCAAATGAACGGGCCTCATCCAACATCCCAACACCCCAATTCCAAAAATCTCCACCACATCTCGATCATGATTTTTGTAACTAATTTTCCAACAACAGTGTCTTCTAAAGATCTATGGAAGCTTTGTGATAGGCAAGGAGTGGTTGCAGATGTGTACATCGCACGAAAGTTATCAAAATCAGGTCGTCGCTTCGGATTCGTTCGTTTCATCAAAAACCCAGATCAAGCGAATCTATTGGAAGATCTAAACAAGATCTGGATTGGGAGTCATCATCTGTTTGCTTCAATTGCACGCTTCGATCGAAAACAAAACTCACAACCGAATCAATCTCATCAGAAACAATCGAATAACACTAAACCTCACGAAACGGGTCACGCTAGTCACACAACGGGAGGACGATCTTATGCATCTGTATTGAATGGTAAGGAGGGGACTCAAAAGCCAGTATTGGCTGGGCCAATAACAAAAAATATCACCCTCGAAAACTCTGATTTATTGGAATTATCTGATACTTCAAGTGTAGTTCTCGCAAAGGTAAGGGATGTTCATCTAATAATTAATATTTATCGCGTTTTAAAAAAAGAGGGATTCTCTGATTTCAAGTGCAAATACATGGGGGGACTCTGGCTCTGGATTGAATTCAGCAGTGACGAGTCAAGGTTAAAGTTTCAAAAAAATACGGAGATGGAATTGTATTTTACCCAACGAAAACTTGTTTCACATAATTTCATTCCCGATGAGCGAATGATCTGGATCGAAATAGATGGACTGCCACTCAATGCATGGACTACTAATGCATTTAAAAAGATAGCAGGCAATTGGGGAGAAACGGTTTTTGTAGATGAAGACGCTGATGAAAATATTGCAAATGGAAGGGTATGTATCAAAACAAAAATAAAAACTCACATCATGGATTCGTGTCTGGTTTCTATCAAGGGAGTCAGATACCAGGTTAGAGTTCGTGAGTTTGCAAATTGGGTACCTGATTTTGCTTCACTAGACAACATCTCACAACATGATTATGAATCAGAGGCGTCGGGAAATGATCAGGATATACATAGTATAAACGAGTCACAAGAAGAAGGGGAGATCAATGATAAGAAGGAGCAAATGGGTTACGAAATGAACGCTCCTGGTAAATCGGTGGACTCCTTTGAAGAAGGCGAGATCATTGGTGAATCGGATGATGGGTGTGTCAAGGATTGTATGGGAAAGAAATTGGACGATGATGTTGAAAAAGATATTGAAGATTGTTCTAACAATGTTACTGAGAAATGTGGGGTGGTAAATAATAATATGTCTAATAATGTGGAAGGTGAGATTCTTGAGGATCATTTTGATGGTGATCGTGGTAATGATACCATTGAAGATAATGCGGATGTTAACCCATCGACTAACGTCTCTTTGGAAGTTAATATCCCAGAAGTTGCAAATGATTCTAGCATTGTGTCTCCATCTACGCCCCCGGGTAATGATCTAAACATTGCTAAAGAGTCTTGTTCTACGTGGCTTGATTATGTTGGTCCTCTAATTACTGACGAGCTAGATTCTGAAAAACGCTGGAGCTATAGAGATCCCAAAGGGAATATTCAAGGGTCGTTCTCTCTCGCGCAATTACATATGTGGAAAGATTATTTTCCAAGCGATTTACAGATTTGGAGTTATTATGGCAATGTAAAAGAAACTATTCTCCTACACAATGCATTAAAGAGACGAACAAAGAATGCCGGTTAGATCTCTTTGCATTTGTGGTACGTTTCAACGGGTGTTCGGCTTCGTCCATGGGAGGTCTTTTTTTTAGGCGTCGCGTTGGGATCTCCCTTCTGATTTCAGTAGCCGTCGATTTTTTTTGCGTGTTTGTTTTGTATCGTTAGAACTTATTCTGTTTCTTTTTTCTTTTGTCTGTTGGATCGAATTGCGTGTGACTTTTTCTTGCTAGCTTCTTACTAGCATTTTTTAATAAAATTTCTAATTGCCGTTCAAAAAAAAATCCCCCTTATATATAGGGGCAGATTACTTCTTCCCCAAATTAATACCAAAAATAAACTATTGACCATTGACTAAAAGTTAATGGCAATTAACTCCTTTGCATCTTTGTTAACAACATTTATACAATGGATCCGTGAGCTAAACCCACGAATTTACATAATCACACTTCAAACTCTAATAATAAAACATAGGAGACGTGGTATACTAGGATATCTGATTACCTACTCAACTGGTTGAATCATGTGTAGATATTTGATTCGTGATGGAAGCTCTTGCACGAAAACAAAGACATGTCAACATAATATCAGTATTGCTGAAAACAAGTTGTTAATCCCGATATGATTTTTAATTAATTTTAAATTAAAACGGTAATAATTTACCATTTTCATTTTACTGTTTTTTTTTTGATATTCAGTTTGAGATTTGTGTGATTTGTAGGTGTTTCGAATTAGAGATTAGAATTTACTACGCGGTACTCATTAATCCGGTATATGATATTTAATGCCAATTATTTTAAAAAAATAAAAAATTAAAAATAAATTTAAATTTTATTAGGATTTAGTTTTAATCCTCATTTTCTCTACTTATTTACTCTACTTAGGTTAGGTTTCATTAATTCTGGCAAATTCTATTTTAATTTCACTTTTAAATAGAACTGATTTCAAGTGTTTTTAAACGAATATTAATAACAAATTACTATGATGAAAGCTATGAATGGAATTCAAGTTTTCCAAACCAATTGTTGACATTAGATTGTAGTATGTAATGGTTTTTTAAGATTGTTTTTAATGGTTCAGTCATGGATATTGTAGACACTTTTGAGACGATATCTCTTTTGAAGATCCGGTTCCGCGACAAAACTCAAACACAAGGATACAACCACAAAGCGCAATCTGACATATATTCAATTAACCATTATAATTATTTAGTCCTTCTTTATAATCATGGCTTTATTGCTATTATGTATTTCAGAGCCGATTTCGAGTCTCTTTTACATGGATGATAGTCTGCCACAATGGAGGATCTTCAATGTAACAAAGAATTGTCTCCTTTGCTTAAATGATGTTGTAATTTGTTGTTTCACTCTTTACAATCAGAACGACAGTAAAAAATGTTTCTCCAAGACACAACTGGTTTATCTCTTGTCATTCCAGGTAATATAATAGGTATATATAAATTGCTATAATCCTATTTGTATCGACTGTGATATTAGTGTAGGGGAGGCAAAAATGAGGTGGCCGACTAAGATGTCAAAAACATGTTTTTTATGCCAGTCCAGGATAAACATGCATGTTGTATTCCGTAGGTAATGAAATTAACATGTTGCATAATTTGGTTTATTTAATATCTTGAGGCTATTATTGTTATCCAATAAGTCTCAACTTTTTTTGGGATTATTTCAGGGCGAAAAGCAACATATAAAAGAAAAACTGAGTGTTGCAGAACGCACTGCAAAGGCAAAGACAAAAGCACAGTTGAAGGTAGATAAATATAGTTTGGGTCAAAACTGATGTGTCGTGTCAAAATTTGTATGCGTCACATCAGAAATGTTTTAGGAGTTTGGACATGTTCTGCTCCTTTTTGATGTTTTATTCTTTCTGTGAAACAGTTGGCTGAATATATTGCTGACATAATGATATCTGAAGTGACATTACGGAGAAACTCTGTTATGCAAAAACGCTATGAAAATCAGGTACACTACACAACCTTTTCTGTGTACATTTAAGATTTCCTTTGCTTTCTGGGAAGACATTTGGATTGGTCATATCGTTCTTAAAGATCTATATCCTCGTATCTATGCTCTAGAGACATGTAAGTTTGTGAAGGTTGGCACAAAGTTGACTCAATCCAGTTTGGACTTTTCTTTTCGTCGAAAACCCAGGGGTGGTATCGAACAGGAGCAGTACGAAGCTTTATTGGTTCAGGTCCAAGACGTAAACCTTGTTCCTGTGTCAGATCGTTGGAAATGGTCCTTGGAGAACTCGGGTGATTTTTCTGTTGCTTCTGTTAGAAAGATGCTAGATGATAAAATGTTGCCGGACGTAACTACAAAGACACGGTGGATAAAACTTGTCCCTATTAAGGTGAATGTTCATGCGTGGAAAGTTAAGATTGATTCATTACCGACGCGTTTCAACATTTCTCGTAGAGGTATGGATATAGAATCTATTACGTGTTCTATTTGTGACAATGAGGTGGAGTCGTCTAGCCATTTATTTTTTAAGTGTAATATGGTTAGAGATATTATCCGAAAGATAACACGATGGTGGGATATTACTTACATAGAGGCCGACTCATATGAAGATTGGTTAAACTGGCTTGTGAATCTTCGCTTATCTTCTAATTATAAGCAGGCTCTCGAAGGTGTTTTTTACGTAATGTGGTGGCATGTTTGGCAATATCGGAACAAGTATATCTTTGAAGCGGTTTCTTCTCCAAAGGCGATGATTTTTGAGGATATTGTGTCTCGGTCTTTTTATTGGTGTCGTAATAGATGTAAAGCCTCGTTTAGTTGGAACGATTGGCTTAAAAATCCGTACCTTGTCGCTTTGTAATTTCTAGCTTCTTGCTAGTGGTTTAATAATATATTGCTGTTCAAAAAAAAAAAGATGGATTAATAATAATAATAATAATAAGCCATATCAACTCATTTATCAAAAGTGTAAGGTTGCACTAAACTGAACTTTTACAAAGACCAAACACATCTTAAAAATCATTTTTAAAAGACTATTCACGAGTTTGGTTGACAAAAGTTCACGGTATTTTAGAGCATATCCTTATGAAATCGGTAGTCACGTATATGGAACGAAAAGGATCTGAGAAAAGATCGATGGAAGTTGGGGGAAATGAGTTTTAACATATAATGGTATTTAGGTCAAATGCCGTCCTTTACACATCTTGTGTTTCCACGAAAATTAAAATCTCTCACTTTTTAGAAGTATTTTAATTCTTTTTGTTTTGTCAATTATGAAATTTCATATACCTTCATTTGACATACTATGCACAAAATTCAAAGCATTTTTATTTCAAATTTTTTGAAATTTCTCAAACTTACTTGAACCAAACAACCCCTTAGTCTTCTCAGTTCTATCCAATAATATTACAAAGATACTTAATTAAGTTAATGATAATGAATGAAACATTCAAACCAAAATTATTATATTAGACAATCGTTTCTAAATCGATTTAGCATTCCGTCGATCATGTCATCTCTTGTCAGCTAAGAAACTGAGCTAATCCTTCCAAGAAAGGTTCTCTGATGATGAACATTGTCCCTTTGACTTAGCCTTCGACTTTCAAACACACTGTAGAACCAGTATAAATTTTCAAACTCATGCTAGGCATGTATCGCCTTTTTGGAATTTTATGACGTTTATATAGATGATTTGATTTGTCAGTCATCACAATGTACATGAATGATATAACTAGGTTAGACGCAAAAAAGTATTAGACACATGTCATCATGTCTATTATTATTGTTTTATATGTTTCAGATGCAATGTTCAATGAAATTAAATAAACAAATGATTTAATGATTTTTTCGGTAAAAAAAACTCATAGTTTATTTGCTTCATCAAGGTCCTTTTTGACAATCTTGTGAAATCAAACAATGATTGACTTATATGTCAAATATATTAGACAATAAAGATGGCCTAACTCTGATTGTAGGTTTTGGTACATTAGGGTTTCATGATATGTGTACTACAAAGTTAACTTTAGTACTACTTAAATCATTTTAGTGTTACTAAGATTTAGTATAAACTCATTTCATGTTTGGACGGTGGCTTTTTTCCTAACTCCAATACCCTTAATTGAACGTTTACTGGTTACCCACACTAAAATGGGTACTTTTCGGGTAGTGAAATGAATTACTCGTCCCATAGAAGATTCGTTTATTTTTGTGACTACCCGAATCAAACTGCCGTGTGAACACCCCTTCCATTTGATTAAAATTGAAAATGGATAGTTTTTTTTGACATCCTAAAATGGAGATATGCACAACAGTTTTAAAACTTGTGGAGTATATGTTGTATGTTGTAGTAAGGTCTTAGGAGGCATTTGGTTTGTGAATTTGAAATCATAAAATTTCAATTTATGAGAATTCTCAATTCCCAAATGATAGAATTCGAGAATTCAAAAATTTTTACGGTTTGGTTACAAAATTTGCGACTTTTAAAGCACATCCTTATGAAATCGGTAGTCACGTATCTGGAAGGAAAGGATATGAAAGAAGATCGATGGAAGTAGGGGAAATGAGTTTTAACATTAAAACAAAAGTATTTAGGTCAAATATCGTCCTTTACAAATCTTGTGTTTCCACTGAAATTAAAATCTCACTTTTTAGACACATTTTAATTCCTCTTGTTTTTTCAATTATGGAATTTCATATACCTTCATTTGACATACTATAAACAAAGTTCAAATCATTTAATTCAAATTTCTTGAAATTTCTCAAACTTACTTGAACCGAACAACCCCATAGTCTACTCAACTGTATCTAATAATGTTACCAAGATATTTAATTAAGTTAATGCTAATGAATAAAACATTCAAACCAAAATCATTATATTAGACAATCGTTTCTAAATCGATTTAGCATTCCATCGATCACGTCATCTCTTGTCATCTAAGAAACTGAGCTAATTCCTTCCAAGCAAGGTTATCTGATGATCAACATTGTCCCTTTGAATTAGCCTTCGACATTGGAAAACACTGATTTAGAACGAGATAATATTTTCAGACTCATGTTAAGCGTGTATCTCTTTTCCGGACTTTTATGAAGTTTATATAGAGAATTTGATTTGTCAATCGTCACAATGTGCATGACTGAGATAACTAGGTTAGATGCAAAAAAGTATTAGACATATGTCACCATGTCTACTTATTTAGTGTGTGCTATATGTTCAGATGCAATGCCAATGACATTGAATATAACAAATGATTTTTTGGTAAATAACTCATTGTTATTTGCTTTAACATGTCCTTTTAGACCTTCTTGTGAAATCAAACATATGATTGACTTATATGTCAAAGATATAAGACGATAGATATGGCCCAAGTCTGATTGTAGGTCTTGGTTCATTAGTGTTTCATGATATGTGTACTTTATATATTGTTTGACTAATAATACATAGTATCGAAGAGGGTGTGACGCTGAGCCACCTCCTCTAAGCCACCTCGTCAAATCCTATTCGCCACCCACTATCCCTTATTAAAAAAATGCAAATTTTCGGTCAAAACCCTAATTACTTACTGTTTTAGCCATAAGTTTTAATTTGTTTTTTTAACGGCGAAAATTTATAAAAACTAGCAAAAGCTAGAACCAAGAGTTACAAAGAAACTACAGATTCTAAAGGATTTTGTAACCACCCAATCCAACTAAATTTACAATTCGGATTTCTAGATGAAATCCATAAAAACGATTGAGAAACAATTGAGTCCCAAAGCATCGCTTTCTTCGGGGGAGAAATAATGTGGTTTAAATAATGTGGTTAGCATCATTCCATTTGTGTTTGAATTATGCACTAAACCCAACTTGAATCAACTCTGTTAGCAGCCGGACGCGCCACCACGCGCCAACGAAAGCTGACTGCCATAAAAAAAGTCAACCGCTTTGCTTTTGTTTTGTTGCTTTTGCTCTTACGGTTGCTGTATGTTTAATATTAATCTCCGCTTGTTGTCAGGTGTCTTCATCAACAAATTTGTTAATTGCCTTTGCTACTATTTTTATCTGCTTTTGTTGCTGCTTGAAGAATTGTTTTCGCTTGCTGTCGGTTTCTTCATCAACTGATCAATGCTTTTTTGCCATAATATTTTTTTCTTAGTTTAGCTTTTGTTTATTTTTTAGTCCAATCCGAGCGTTTACGATTTCGCCGCTCGGATTATGGGAGAGTATTAGACGATAAATATGGACCGGGGCCGATTGTGGGTTTGGGTCCATTAAGGTTTCATGTTATTTAGACTCTATATATTGACTAATAATACAATGCAGCTATGAGGTTTTACCATTTCTAAGAAAGATCCAACAAAATAAGTTGATTTGTTCATTAAAAATAGGGTTTTACACCACAAAAGATGATTTTGACATTATAGATGTAGGAATAACTTCAACTATATTCGAAAACATGTCTTTGAATTAGTAATCAGATAAAGTTTTTTTTGTTTGACTTATCTAGTTATGTGTATGTGTTTTGGGGGTGGGGGAGGAGGGACACGTCTTTATGTAAGATATACACTGCCTAAACTGAGATATACATTGCCTAAACTGAGATATCCTTGAGATATCCCCGTGAGTGTTTCGACCCTTTACCAAAGATATCTTTAAGTTAATTAAATAAAAGGTGTGCTTTAAATTTTTTGATAAAGATTATAAAAAGTAACCAATACCGTTTATATGACTTTAAACTTATTTGTTTATGTTGTAAAATCCCATTTTTCCTCAACTATGGTTTAATCGCGTTTTACGTTAATCACTGGTTCGATCCAAATAGTCTATATATAATTAAATATATATCCTAAATATCTCAAACTAATTATAGTATAGTAAGTATCCCGTTTGATAAGAAAATTGCTTAAGGACAAACAATATTATATCTCCCGGATGTCGTATCCCGACAAGAGGTGAATTTGAAATCCACGAAGGTATTTTGTTTGATGCTTGAATAATCAATATTTTTTGATTGTGATTACTAATTCTAAAAACGCAAAAGAAAACAAGTAAGAGAACGAAATCAAATAAGGCAACAAACGACTAAAGTAAACAAACGTTAACGGGAATTCTAAAACGCGACATTTAAGCAAGTAATTCAAATTTTAATCCTACAAACTCAAATTTAATTTTTATAAATCCTAAATGACTAAAAATAATTTTCAGAAAAGGAATTATATATATTTTTTTTTATTATGAATTAAAAACGATTTTAATCTAGAAAATTAATTAAAAATAGTAAACTAATCCTAAAAATTTTAGAAAAATTATGGAAAGTCGTTTAGACTTATTAGAATCTAGTAAAAATAAAAACAGGAAAGTATGCTTAATGAATAAGCAGGAAATAAGCAATTTAGCCTGAATAAGCAAAACACTAAAGATGACCTTAAATATATTTTGTAATGAAATGCTATTGGAAAAGTCCCAAGGGCGCAGTTGGTTAAGTGGGTGAGTGTTAAAAACGTATAAGGGTTAAGGTTGAGGTCAGGGGTTCGAGTCTTGCTCACCCTTGGCTTCCCTATACCCTTATGTGTTTTTATTTTTTGAAATTTCTTTTTGCAAAATCTTTCAATAAGCTTAAAAACAAACTTTTATAAAAGCAAAAATTTCAAAACTTAAAATTAAGCTTGTAATAAGCCTTTAAAAGCCACAGTTTATCTTTTAAACTTGTAAAGCTTAAAAGCTAAACTGTTTTAGCTAAAAGCTTTAATAAGCTAAAGCTGCTAGCCAAATGAGTTTTTAAATTCTTGAAACCAACTTAATAAAGCCAAAGAGACAAGTCAATTAATCCAACTAATAGTGCCATAAGCACAAACTAGTAGATAAGCTCTTTGCTAAAAACTAGTTAACAAGTAGACCAAGAGGGTACTTTTGAGCTAATTTTTAAGCCCTTAAACAGATCCTTATGACTTAGTGACTTTTAAAACTTAAAAGCTTATACTTCAAATTAACTAAATCAGCAATTAAAAAGTATTTTGAAAATCAAATAAGCAAAGAAAAGGCCAAAAGAAAAAGCTAGTTCAGGCAGTTTACACTATTTTTGGTTTTTTAAATTCAAGTAAAAACTTAAGCTGATGTGCAAGCCTTAAAAATATATGAAAATAACGCTTGTTATACCTTATAAGCCCTAACTTATCAAATATGACCTATGAACTAATTGTGCACCATGTTTTAAATCCTAAATCTAACTTATACTACCTTAAATTTTAGATTAAAAAAAGGCTAGAAGGCTGAATTGCTAACTGATGCAGTTGACCAAAATTTTAGCCAAAACACAAATCCAATTATGCAGACCTTAAGGACTTGGTTGCTACATCAATTAAACACCAAAACAAGAGAAAATCACCAACAATAGCAACTTAGAACAGATCTAAGCTCAAAATGCTATGAATCTGAGCTTATGAACTCAGATTCAAGCATCATACACACAAACTTATTAAAACTTGATTTAGCCAAACAAAAACCTTAAATCCTTGTCTTATAACTTTAAATTTGAAGTTTAAACTTGATCTGAAGAACCAAAAGGCTCTTGACAGCACTAACTTAAGTTAGTGTTGTCTTGTGCCAAACACTCCTTTAGATAGCTTAAAATCATTTTTGGCTTATAAAACTGAGAATTAAAGCTTAGATAAGCTATACTAGATAGTGACAAGCTTATAAAAGACCTATATAGCAAATTTCAACATTCAAACAAGCTGTAACAATAAGCCACTAGTTTATGCTAATATATTTTGGATTTTCAACTATTTTATATCAGAAACTTATAAAATGAAATTTAAACTAACAACTGAGCACAATAAGCTTCAGACAACAATAATAAGCAGTAGTAAGCTATTCTAACTAATAACAAGCTGACAATAAGCTGAAGTAAGCTAAAATGCAAAATTAAGCTTTAAAATGGAAAATAAGAACTTACAATTGCCTTTGCACAAACAAGGCTTATAATATGCTCTAAGAGCTGATCTACAAAGCTCCAGCTTATCTATGATCAGCTGGTGAGGTCATGGAAGCCCTTCCAAATTTGGCTTCCCTTCCAATAAGCTGCGGTAATTTAGGGGGGAGCTTTTTAAATGAAAGTCAAAGCTCAGTTAAGCTTTTGAGGCTTAACTGAGTATATTCTAGCTTATTAGTATTTAAGAGCTTATTGAGAACTTATTTGAGTATTAAAGATATTAATTAAAATGAAAGAGCAATAAGTAAAAACATGATTTAAACTTTAACTAAATGAAAACTAAACTTTTATTGATTATTCAAACTGAGTACAAGCTTTTAAAGAGTAAAGTACATTAAATTGAAAACATTAAGCTAAACGAATACAATAAGCTAAAATTACTAAAATAAGCTAATTCTACACTAGATGCCTCAATCTGTGTGTGAGAGGCTCTTTATATAGGAGTGAAACGAAGCTTCTAAGCTCTAGGACGCTCCCTCACTTTTAATCTTGGCCCTTCAATCTTTGTTTTCCCTCCAAGCAAATGATCTTGATCTTTGAAAGCCTTACACGTCCCTCCTCCCATCAATGCGTTGGGTATTTTTGCCAACGTGGATTAGTAGGGTGTCAGAGGTGTCAGGGATTTGCTTCTAGAAGCATATTAGGGCGTGTAATTGGCTTGGATTAACCTTGCGTGGCTATGGTGAAAAAGGAGGGAACGAAGGGTGAGGTACAGTAATTTTGATTTGGGGGCGTTGACCCTCTCTTTACAAGTTTGATCAGGGTACGGGTAAAAAGAGATTTGGGCTTTGTTTTCTAGTTGTTGGGCCGGGTAATGGTTTTATAAGAAAAAGAGTTAACGGAAGTTAAGGTTATAAAGGGGTTGTTAGGTTTAGGACTAACGGTGTAATACTATAAGGACTATCGGTGCAATTATTTTAGGGTTTCTTTTAGGTTAAAGGTTTAACGGGATTGGATTTGGTTATTTCTGCTTAGGCTTCATCTCTTCTTTACTCTTTCATTCTCGTGCCGGTTTTGTCTAGTTTTGTCTTTATTTTGTCATTTTTTTGATATCCGTTTCCTGCACATAATCACAAACACAAAAACAAGCATATACATCTGTATTTTTCAACGTTTTTTGATTATTTGGGCATGTATAATAGGTAGAAGGTATGTTGTATAAATAAGAACATACGCGAAATCCCCATACTAGTAAGCTATTTTCGTGTCCTCATGCAATTTCATAAATACAAACTTAGAAAACCAAAAATTTCAATCCCCTCTTTAGACTAATTACTTAGAAAAGTAGCTAAGTGTTCATCTAAGGTGATTAAGAAATATTTATAGCTTGAACATAGCACTCCGTTTTACCCTTTTTATGCATTTATTATTATTATTCATACATATCATAGCTTTCCATGGAACAAGAAATAATAAAAGGATAAATTTATCGTTCTTGATTTTTCACCTGCTATAACACCTCGAATTTTAGGTCATTGTATGACATTATGAAATTCACAATTTATTTTTAGGGTTTTACGCGTTTGTCTTAAACGTAATAAGTTATAGTTAATCGCGTATCTTGAAAATGATCAACAATGTAACCGGCATTAAACGATAATGTTGCATCAAGCAAGTGTTATTTGATTATTATGAGGATAATAATGACTGTTCATCTTATTTTTATACGGCTACGTAAAATGCTTACGTTACATAATAAAATTCTGTTTAGGATACCCGGAAGTTCTAAAAACTAAACTACGCCTAAACGAATACTACCACGAAGATACCCAATACTCAAAATAATCAAAATTTTTCATCCACTTTTATACTATATGCCGATTTTTTGAGGAAAGGACCCAAGACTTGTACAAAGTGTTACATTAATATCTAGTATTTAATAAAGGTACTTCTTACACCTTTAGTCAACATTGATTTGTAAACTTTAACCTAGGGTGAGGAAGTAAACCATGGTTAGTTAGGGAGATATTTTTTCTATAAATAGCCATGCATGCATAAGTTGTAAAATATCCAAACTTTATTAAATCCTTACGATGCAAATTTCATTTTCCTTCCTCCATTTTATACACTAAAGCCCACGGCCTACAAAAACCACTTGCTCCAAATTAATCCAACTTTGATTTTCTATGATTATCAAACCTTTACACAAACATACTTAATGGATTCTATGGTGTTTACCGATTGGTTCATTTTTGCAATTATTAAAGAAGGAAAAAGGAAAGATTAGGGTTTTGGAAACCTAATCTAGGTTATAAGCTTGAAAGCTGGATTTAAGACTAAACACGGGTTTTAGCATTCAATTTACATCCCTATACATCATGCACTAAGGTTTTCCTAATTCATTTGTACTTTTATTTCTTATAATTTTTGTGTTACATGTTAATTTAGCAAGAATCACCACTATTGACTTCTAATATGAAAAATGAGGTTATTACTTTATGTTTACATGTTTTATGCACTTATTCTTTATGTCTATATTGGTACCTTATATATCATGGAAAAGTAAAAAATAAAGTATGTTAACCTAATTGGATTAAGTATAAACATGTTTAGGACCAATTAGGGTTTTATAATGTTATTAAACTTCAAATGTGAAAATATGAAAGTAAAAGGGTAACTTGTACAATGAATTTAGCAAGGATAGAGATGATGTTGGATGTATTATAAGTACCACAAGTGTCAAATATGTTTTTAAGAGTCTTTTATAGTGAACTACTAAGAGTTAATAATTACTTATAACACAAGGTTTTTATAAAGTTACAACATATAAATACTTATGGGCTGTGGTAAATTCGAATTTGGACAGTAGTATTGATATAATATAAAATTAATACGTCCTCGTGACGATTCCATATGATAAGAAACTTGAAAAAACCGATCTATAATCGAAAAAGATACGTTAAAAACGAGTTTTACGACTATAAATACTTTTATAAAACCCTATTTTTATAAAAAAGTTATCTATTCATTACAGCAAACTTTTATTTTTAGAAACTCATCTAAATATGATATACTGTAATTTCGAGGATCGTACTCGAAAGAATCGTTAAAAACGGAACAACTGATACGAATAAACTTCGGACGTTTTCGATAATTAAAGTTTTATAAATAGTTAATTTTATAAACTATGAACAGTAAAGATGACTATTCATCAGTGGACAACTTTCTAAAATATAATTACCTCTTTTAATAACAAAAAACTTACTCGAAGGAATCTCTAAAATCGGGATTAAAACGAAAAAGTTATCGCGATACGAGTTTTCGCTAATTAAGAGTAAAAACGGGTATATAGCTGTTTATTGAACAGTAATTTTACTTTCATCGCAGAATCTTAAAAAACTTGAAAATGTTAATATTTTGATTTCGCTCGTCTTACTACGAAGAGTGGACGTAAGAAAACGCGAGCATACGGGCGTAAATACGGACCAAATTAGGGTCATTTTTATCGAAAATATATTTATAAACGTTTTTCACTTTATAAAAATTTATTTTACTAAACGATAGTCGGGTGATTATGCTATTTTTAGAATATTGTGTGGTTATCACAAAGTGATATTATTTACTAGGGTGTTTCATAATGAGGACTCTTCGGATGGCGTATCGAATTGACGGTGTTGGATTTTACGATTTAAAGTTGTCTAAACTCCTGTACGTCCTGTCATGACCTCTTATATTTTGATTAGCCCGAACGATAGTCGATGTAACAACTATGAGATTTGTTTTCAATGTTAATTAAAGTTACTTGTACTTCTTACATCTTTATTTAAAAATAGGTTGCATTTATCGTCTTGCGTGACGTTTATCTGTGTTATATTTGAGCTATCTGTACACAAGGTGAGTTCATAGCCCCACTTTTACAGTTTTTACTGATTTATTATTATTTGGGGTGAGAACATGCTTTGTTTTATAAATTGGACGCAAGTGTTTGAAGTATATTGATTATGTGTTGCCTAAGTAGCGATAACCCTCCTGAGCCATATTATCATGAACTGTCTCAATTGCATAGTTGTAGTTGTAATTGATATTTTGTGAGCGTGACTGTTAAAATAGATCTTATTGGGTTAACTCCCCTCGTTTGGGTGATTAGCTATCACTGGAACGAACGTTGGACCATGTCGGACTAGGATGTTGTGGTGTACAAACATTGGACGGGCAAAGTAACTGCTGTAAAATTAGCAAATTATAGGTGAGCTCGGGGTCATGAGCTTAGTGCAACAGTAAATCTGGTTTTGTGATTGTTGCAATGTTGTACAGCACGGGAAAGTCTTGCGGTCCTGCATAATTATATAATACTAAACCGTGTATTCACCCAACATTTTTGTTGTCTGGTTTTAAGCATTGTTTTCTAGGGAGGTCAATAGGCACGAGGTGCCAAGGATGTCATTGGATTATGTTTCTGGAGTGTACTGTTAAAAAGACTTATGTGTATCATTGTTTTAGGAAATCTATGTTGTCTTTTGTAATATGGAAACAATGAACACGTAAAGCTATAAGCTTTTGTAATATATTTAATCCAATGTGATTCAAATCTAAAACGACTTTTGTGTAGTTCTTTGATATATCTTGTGCTGTGATCTTGAAGTAACATCCCCGGATCCTTATTCCGCTGCGAACCCATTTTGGGGGTGTTACAGATTGGTATCAAGGCAGGGTTATTAGAGAACCTAGGTCAAATGTGTTGCTGGACTATAACGCTTTTCAAAACATTGCATACATACAAAGGGTTTTACGGGTATTCATATATCATTTTATTGAATTAGTCGGTTAGGCTATATACATGCATAATGATATACGTGTTTTTAATATATTCGCTATATAAGGATTGATAGTCTTATACTAAATACTTATATAATGCTAAATTTTTATTTCAGATACTATCTATGTCAGATTCTGAGCACTCTTACGGTTACATACACATCAGGTTATCTTGAGGACGATTTTTTACGATGGGGTCACCAGGTGTCGAGGGACTATCTTTTGGTCAGGTTCCACCATCGACGGACTACATACCTGCCCTGAGGGACCACCATCACCAAGCTTCGTGCCTGGCCTGAGGAGCCAGTAGGCAGGCACCACCGTCACCTATATATGTACCATTTGTTCGGAGCCTGTTTACCGGAGTCTTACCAGTAGACCGATGAGGTATCCTGGCTGAGGAGCAGCAACTACCTGCTGCTGAATCACCTACTCAATCAGTCACCCTGCGGTATTTACCGGAGTCCGACCCTGAGGAGGGCCTAGAGGAGGATTGGGACGAGGGAGTATCCTGAGGTGGGATCTGTGAAAAGGGAGATGATGATAAATGATGCAGGAGGATGGGCACTTAGCTCTGCCGGGCATGCAGCTGTTGCTTATTCAGCTGGACAAGGACCCATACTTGCTTATCCGTCACACGGCTAAGGAGTGTCTATCCGGAACCCAGTCGCCGACACCCATTCCTCTCCGAGAATTTGCTGAGAGAGTGTTAGGCTTACTACTCCACCACAATCACTTCTCTCACATTCTCATCACCACTTTTCCCCTATATACCGTCTCCGGCCATTACCTATACCATCACCACCACCCATTAGCCCTACTTATGTTGAGGGATCTCTGGGATCCCGAGCTGCTGGGATTAGACAGAGAGATGCACTACCATCTCATGTTCATGAGACTGAGATGCCTGATATGTGTTTACCGCTTCGTAAGAGGCGTGTCGCTACTTCTCTGGTCCTGGATACGAGGTCGGGAGAGTTCGGCAGCTGGTACTGCTAGGCAGGTTGGACCTACCACAGCTAGTGCAGACCTTTATGGATTTGCTGACATGTTAGAGGCCGCTCCAGGACGCCGGATGTCTAGAGAGTTAGGTTATGGTATTAGGGATACATGGGATGACCTTGTAGGGAGCCACAATCAGGAGATTGCTCATCGGACCACCCTAGAGGGGGTCAACCAGAGAGTTATTGAGTTGTCTTCTACTGTTGACCAAGAGGATGAGATCATATATTCTCAGCTGGATGATGCACGGTATGACCGAGCTCTACTTAGAGCCCGAGTCAACATGTTGGAGAGTGATAGGCCCTTCCATAGACGCACAGCCGTTCTGATGGAGGAGGAGGCCAGATTATCACGTGCCGCTTGGGCACAGTCGATGGATGCTTGCGACCAGACGCATTCCGAGGGCATATTACTTCGGAACTCCTGGTGCATAACTCAGAGTCGAGATCGTTGAGTTACAGGCAGCAGACCAGAGGAGACAGACGGTGATTTCAGAGCTGCTGAAAGCAGACTATCGGAGACAGAGACAGTTAGTGGAGGCACTAAAGATAGTGAAGAGCCTCAAGACTCAGATGATCGAGCTTCAGACACAGCAGGGACCTGCTAAGGATCCTGCAGAGCCAGAGCTACCAGAGGAGGCCAGTAGCAGTTCTTAGACTAGGTTATGATTGTAGCTACTGTACAGTCTGTTAAGTATTATGGGTTGTTCCCAGCTAGCAGGCTGTATAGATCTTTTGTTTTGACTAGCTACTCTGTTTAGATCTTTTGTTCATATATCGGCTACTTTGTACAGCCTACTAAGTATTACGAGTATATCTCGGCTAGTATGGCTTTAGGTTATTTTGTCTTGTAACCTAGTTGTTATGATCGTTTGTATATAAACCAATCATGTATTATTTTCCAAGTTATATATGAAAAGGATGGATTATGTTTTTATATGAAATGAATTTGTATTGTGAATGAATTTCGATTGTTAGATTTCAATTACGATTGTGTATTTCACCTTGTGTTGTGGATCGCGTTTTATGCATCTATGTATACATCGGGTTATGGTTAAGATTTTGAAAATCTAACTGGTGTTATGTTTTCTTGTGATTTAAGAAAATGGCACCAAGAGGAAGGCCCACAAGAACCACGAGGTCAAGGCCAGTCACCGCAACTCCCCCACGTAGGTCACCCAGACTCCCCACTGTCACTGGACCCTACTACCACCACTTCGGTCACCAGTGCCCAACTGCAGGCCATGATAGACGAGGGTGTCACTGCTGTGTTGGCAGCACGTGCTACGACCCGTAATGGCGATGATAGCCATACCTTGGGAACATGTGCGAGAAGGAATAAAGATATGAACGCACTGTGCGGGAGTGCACCTATCAAGACTTCATGAAATGTCAACCCTTATTCTTCAAGGGTACAGAAGGAGTGGTCAGCTTGACCCAGTGGTTTGAGAGGATGGAAACCGTGTTTCGCATAAGTAACTGTACCGTGGAGAATCAAGTGAAGTTTGCCACTTGTACTCTTATGGGAACTGCTCTATAACTTGGTGAACTAACTTGCTAATGACAGTGACTAATGAGGTGGCATATGCAATGACGTGGTCTGACTTGAAGAAGAAGATGACAACTAAATATTGTCCGAGGAATGAAATCAAGAAGGTTGAGGCAGAGTTGTGGAACCTAAAAGTACAAGGCACCGATGTAGTAGCCTACAACCAACGCTTCCAAGAGCTAGCATTGCTGAGTGACAGGATGTTCCCTGAAGAGACTGACAAAATTGAAAGATATGGCGTAGGATGCCCGACCTGATTTACTCAAGTGGTTGTGCATCGAAGCCAAAGGACCATGCAGGAGGCTATTGATGATGGCATGACTTGATGGATAGTGTGGATACACTTTGGCTGAGAGACAGACAGAAAACAAGAGGAAGTTTGAAGACGCTCCTCGAATATAACAATAAACCAACAACAAACAAAAGGCAGCATACAGGGAGGGCTTATGCTGCCGAGGAACGGTGACAAGAAAATCGTATAAAAGGGACTAACTCTATGTCCCAAGTGTAACTTCAAGCTTTACGGTCTTGTACACCAAAATTGCATTAAATGCAGGAAAACTTGGCACCTGGCCAAGGACTGTAGGAGCCGGCCTGCGACTGCAAACAACAAAACCGACAATAACATATAAGCAACAAACATCCGCAACACAATAACAACAACAAAGCCCAAGAAGCCCAAGGGGCAAATACAAGTGCCATCGTTTGCTTTGAGGGTGGGGCTCCAGACCACTTCAGAAACAACTGCCCCCAGTGGAAGAAACAAGAAGCAAAGGAAATGTATGCGTATAGCCAGGGCTTATGAAATGTTGGAGTTGCCGGCAAAACCCAGACAACATCGTTGTGCGGGTACGTTTCTCCTAAAACAAACCGTTGTGCTTCCATTTATTTTGATATTGGTGCGGATAGAAGGTTTCGTGGATCTACTCAATTTAGTACTTTGATTAATATAGCCCCCACTACATATCGATCATGGTTTATAACGTGAATTAGTGTGGTAGAATATTTGGGTAAATGCGGTTTTTACTGGGTTGCACGTTAAATTTTATGAACTCATCCATTCACGCGCGACCTATCCTGTAGAAATGGGTACTTTTGGACGTCATAATTGGCATGGACTGTTGACGAAATACCGGTCCGTTATTGATGATGCTAAGAAAATGTTTGTATTCCTTTTGGAGCGAAATCTTAATTTTTTCATGGAGAAGAGATGTAGAAAATAAACGCGGGACTCGATTAAACATCATTCGTGACCAAGGCCAGAAGTATCTGCTACAAGGAGTCACATCTTTTGGCACATATTACCGTCAGAGACTGGAGACCAAGTCAAAGTAGAAGCACCTGGTAGAGGTACCGATCTGTCAAAAATTTCCCCCCCCACCCACCCGAAGTATTTCCCGAGGACCTTGCCAGGCCTTCCACCTACAGACAGTGGAATTTTCATATCGATCTAGTACCTGGTGCTGTGCACCTGTAGCACGGGCACCTTATCGATTGGCCCTCATCAGAAATGATATAGAATTGGCGGGATCAACTGCAAGAGTTTCCGATAAAGGATTTTTAAGACCTGTGTTCGTCACCATGGGAGCTCCAGTTCTATTTGTCAAGAAGAAAGATGGATCGTTACGATGAGATTAGATTATCGAGAACTAAAAAACTACACGGTGAGAAACCGTTTCCGCTACAAGAATCGATTGACTTATTTCGATAACTTCAAGGGTCGGTGTTTACTGCAAAAATGTACTAGGTAGGTTATCACCAATTGAGGGTTCGAGAAGAAGACATCTCGAAGACTGCCTTCAGAACTCGATATGGACATTATGAATTCCAGGTTATGCCATTTGGTTTGACCAACGCACCTCGGTGTTTATGGACTCATGAAAAAAAAAAAAAATAAAAAAAAAAAAAAAAAAAAAAAAAAAAAAAAAAAAAAAAAAAAAAAAAAAAATGAGTTAAAAAAAAAAAAAAAAAAAAAAAAAAATAAAAAAAAAAAAAAAAAAAAAATATAAAAAAAATAAAAAAAAAAAAAAAAAAAAAAAAAAAAAAAAAAAAAAAAACAATCAAAACGAGGTGCAAAACCTTATCTGGACAAATTCGTAATTGTCTTTATTGACGATATTTTGATCTATTCCAAGAACAAGCAAGAGCACGAAGAGCATCTGAAGATAATATTGGAGTTGTTGAAGGTAAGAGGGTTGTATGCAACTATTTTCCAATGTGAATTTGGATTCCCAAGGGTACAGTTCCATCGGTCACGTGATTGATAATAAGGATTCATGTGGATCCAGCAAGATCGAATTCGTTACAAGTTGGGCATCTTCCTTAAGACTCCAACGGAGATTCGTCAGTTTTTAGGTTCTTGCTGGGTATTATCGCGAGTCATTGACGGGTTTTCGAAGATCGCCAAACCAATAACCAAGCTTACTCAAAAGAAGGTCAAGTTTGAGTGGGGTGACAAACAAGAAGCAGCGTTCCAATTGTTGAAGCAGAAGTTGTGTAGTGCACTAATTCTGGCTTTACCCGAAGGAAGTGAAGACTTTATCGTATACTACGATGCTTCGATCAAGGGTTTGGGCGCTGTATTGATGCAATAGGGAAAAGGTTGATTTCTTATGCATTCACGCCAGTTAAAAGATCCATGAGAAAAACTATTACTAATTCATGAATCCGGGAATTGGAGCTAGTAGTGTGGCTTTTTTATGAAGATTTGGAGGCACTATCTGTATGGTACTAAGTGTACAGTGTTCACTGATCAATGATTTTTACAACATTATTGTCTTACTCAGAAGGAATTGAACATGAGGGACCACGCCGATGGTTAGAGTTTGGGGGTGATGAGTGATTACGATTGCCGATATGTCGTTAGCACCCAGGGAAGGCAAATTGTCGTTGCTGTTTGCTTTGAGCAGGAAAGAATGGGGAACCACGATAGAGTTGTGCTTTAGTCATGATATTGGCTTGGTCTTGCCTAAGCAAATCTTAAATGATCAGAGACTGAGCACGGAAACTTATGAAAACATCAAGAGTGAGGATGTTGGGAGGTGTCGCTGATTGAAAATGCTAATTATCCAGAGGCCAATTAGACAGAAAAGTTGGAACCTCGTACGGATGGAACCCTATGCCTCAATGGCAGGAGTTGGTTACCTTGTTATGGCGATTTACGGACTGTGATCATGCACGAGTCCCACAAGTCGAAGTATTCTATCCATCCAGGTTCCGAGAAAATGTACCAAGACGTAAAGAAGCTATATTGGTGGCCCAATATGAAAAGCTGATAACGCCCACGCAATGTTAGCAAGTGCTTGTCCTGTGCTAGGTCAAGGCTCCGGAACATCAGAGACAGTGGGTTTGTTGGTACAACCCGAGATTCCTAGGAAAGTGGGACAATATCACGATGGATTTTTGTCACATATACTTCCTAAGTCATCACCAAGGGTATGACACCTTTTGGGTTAATCGTTGACCGTCTTACGAAAGTCAGCAATCTTTAACCATGAATGAAACTGGACCACATCTAGAGAAACTAGCGAGATTGTACCTGAGGATGTAGTAAACAAGCATGGGGAGATACCGGTCTCCCGATTAGTTGTGGTGTGACCTTAGGTTCGCATCGAAATTTCTGGAGGTCTCAGAAAGCTTTAGGTACAAGCTTAGATTGAGTACGGCATATCATCCGCAAATGACGGTAAAGCGAGGAACACTTCAAACTCTCGAATGATATGCATTAGAGGCTTGTGTGAATCGACTTTGGGAATGGTTGGGTTAAACATTTGCCATGTCGGAGTTTTCATACAATAAACAGTTATCATGCTAGCATTAGGCACGCACCCTTTGAAGCAACTTTATGGTAGAAAATGTCGCTCGCCTGTTTGTTGGGCTGAGGTTGGAGAAGTTCAACTCACCGGTCCAGAGATAGTACAAGAGACGACTGAGAGAATCATTCATGTTAAGTAGAGGATGCAAGCCGCTCGTGATAGGCAAAAGTGCTACGCTAAATTGAGCTGTAAGCCGATGGGTGTGCGTTGGATATAAAGTTGATGCTCAAGGTTTCGCCTTGGAAGGAGGTTGTACGTTTTGGCAAACGAGGGAAAATTAAAAGCAGGTTTGTTGGACCTTTCAAGGTAATAAAAAGGGTTAGGAGACGTTGCATAACAAGCTCGAGTTCTCTGAGGGAAACTGAGCAGAGTTCATATACATTTCACGTGTCCAATACTTAAAGAAGTGTCATGCCGACGAACCTTTGCCGTTCCGGTGTATGACTTCATTTTGATGACAAGCTTACTGTTGTCGAGGAACCTATAGAATCACACAGATCGTGAAGTTAAAACGGTTGAAGCGGAATCCGTATCCCATTTGTCAGGTTCGATGGAACTCTCCAAGAGAGTTCCTGAGTTTACAGGGGAACGTGGAAGATCAATTCAGCCAAGAAATAGCCACACTCTTCACCAGACTGCACCCGCGTCAAGTGGCTGCGTCTTGAGCCTTGAGGACAAGGCTGCATTTAACGGGGGGATATACTATAACACCGCGTATTTTAGTCATTGTTGACATTTATGAAATTCCAAGTTATTTTTAGGGTTTTAGCGTTTGCTCTTAAAACCGTAACGGTTAAGTTATATCGCGTAAACTGAAATGAATATACAATGTAAAAGGGCATTAATGATTAAATGTTTGCATCAAGCAACGTGTTATATGATTATTAGAGGATATTAAAGACTTTTTTTCATTATTTTTAAACGGCTACGTAAACAAATGCTTACGTTTACATAATAAAATACGTTTAGGCTACCCGGAAGTTTAAAACCAGCCTACGCCTAAACGAATACCCACGATTATACCCAATACTCAAAATAATCAAAAATTACATCAATATATACATATATGCCGAATTTTTGAGGAAAGGACCAAGACTTTTCAAAGTTTACATAATATCTAGATATTTCATAAAGGTACTCTTACACCTTTATCAACTTGATTTGTAAACTTTAACCTAGGGTTAGAAAGTAACTATGGTTAAATTAGGGAGATATTTTTACTATTATATAGCATGCATGAATAGAAAAACTTTACTTAAACTTACATGCAAAATATCATTTTTTACTCCCTTTTATACTCTAAAACCTCGGCACAAAAAACCTTGCCAACTTAATCCCACACTTTGATTTTCAAGATTATACACCCTTTCACACAACATTACTTAAGGTTATTTCTAGGTGTTTACAAGCATTGGTTCATCTTTTGCAAGTAATAAAAAGAAAAAAGAAAGATTAGGGTTTTGGAAACCTAATCTAGGGTTATAAGCTTGAAAGCTTGGATTTAAGACTAAACACGGGTTTAGCAATTCGTTTTACATCCTATACATCATCACTAAGGTTCTTCCTGTTTCCTTTATACTTTTATTTCTTTAATTGTATGTGTTACATGTTAAATATATCATATTCACACTAAGTGACTTCTAATATGAAAAATGAGTTATTATTATGGGTTTATGATTTTATGCACTTATTCTTATGTCATATGGTACTTAGATATCATGGAAAAGGTAATAAATAAAAGTAAGTTAACCTATTGATTAGTGATTAAAATGTTTAGGAGACAAAATTAGGGTTTTATTATGTTTCTTAAACTTAATGTCGAAAAATAATGGAAAGTAAAGGGTTAACTGTTACAATGAATTACAAGGAATAGGATGATGTTGGAACTTTATTATAAGTGCCACAAGTGTCAAAATATGTTTTACGAGTTTTATAGTAAACTAATATGTTATAATTACATAAAAAACAAGGTTTTTATAAAGTTAAACATATAAATACTTATGGGCTGTGTAATTCGAATTTTGGACAGTAGGTATTGATATAATATAAAAATAATACGTCTCGTTTTTACGATTCCATAATGTATAAGAAACTTGAAAGAAAACCGATCTATAACAGAAAAAGATACGTTAAAGAAAACGAGTTTAGACTATTAAATACTTTGATAAAACTATTTTTTTAAAAGTTACTTCATTACAGCAACTTTTATTTTAAAACATCTAAAATATGATTTAAACTTTTCAATTCGGAGATTCTTACTCGAAAGAGATCGTTAAACGGTACTATAACGAATAATACTACGACGTTTTGATAATTAAGTTTATAAAAGTCATTTTTATAAACTATGAACAGTAAAAATCACTATTCATCAGTGGACCCAACTTTATAAAATATAATACCTCTTTTAATAACAAAAAGTACTCGAAGGTATCACTAAAATCAGGATTAAAACGAATAAGTATCGGGATTCGAGTTTACGCTAATTAAGACGTAAAAAACGGGTAGTATAGCTGGTTATGAAACAGTAGTTTTACTATCATCGCAGAATCTTAAAAAAACTTGAAAATGTAATATTTTTGATCGCTCGGTCTTACTACGAAGACGTCGGAGTAAGAACGCGAGCATCGGGCTTAAACGACCAAATTAGGTCATTTTTACGAAAAGTATATTTATAAAGTTTTCCTTTATAAAAACTTATTTTACTAAAAGATTAGTCGGTGGATTATGCTATATAGATATTGTGTGGTTATCAAAGTGCTATATTACTAGGGAGTTTCATAATGAGGCCTCTTCGGATGGCGTGTCGATGAGTTGTTGGATTTACGATTTAAAGTGTCCTAAACTCCTCGTACGTCATGTCATGACCTCTTTAATTATGATAGCCCGAACGATAGTACGATGTAACACTATGAGATTGTTTCATTGTTAATTAATGTACTCAGTACTTATACAGCCTTTATTTAAATAGGTTGCTTTTTGTCTTGGTGAGTTTATCTGTGTTTATATTTGAGCTATCTGTACACATGTGAGTTCATAGCCCCCACTTTACAGTTTTTATGATTTATTATTATTTGGGGTGAGAAATGCTTTGTTTTATAAATTGGACGAAAGTGTTGAATGTCTATTGAATTATTGGTGCCTAAGTAGCGATACTCCTGAGGCCCATTATCATGGAACTGTCAATTGCTAGATGTAGTTGTAAATTGCATTATGTGAGCGGATGTTTAAAATAGATCTATTGGGATTAACCTCCTGTTTGGGTGTTAGCTATCAACTAGGAACGAACGTTGACATTGTCGGATTGGATGTGTGGGTTACAAACATTGTAGGGGCAAATTAACTGCTAAATAGCAAATATAAGGGGAGCTTCGGTGTCTTGTGCTTAGTGCAACAGTTAATCATGGTTTTGTGAATTGTTGGCATATGTTGTAACATAAGGGAAAGTCTTGCGGTCCTGCATAATTTAAATACATAAACCTCGTGAATTCACCAACACTTTTGTTGACGTTTTTAAAGCAATGTTTTCAGGAGGTCAATAGGCAGAGGTTTGCCAAGGGTTGCATTGGATTATTGTTTTGGGTGTGTTACTGTTAAAAGATTATGTGTATCATGTTTTGGGAAATCTATGTTGTCTTTTGTAATATGAAACAAAGAACAAGTAAAGCTATAAGCTTTGTTGTAATATATTTAAATCCATTGTATCAATCTAAAGCCTTTGTGTCGTTCTTATATATATCTTGTGCTGTTGATCTTGAAGTAACATGCCCCGGATCCTTATTCCGCTGCGACCCATTTTGGGGGTGTTACACCTGCCCAAAACCAAGCTTAGAAATGAAATCATTGTTAAATACAAGTTAAGATGTTAGCACTACTCATAAATGCTAATTATGGATGCATAGCTACTTTTCGCTCCCTTATTCCTAAATCCTCTAAAGACTTTATTGTTATTATTTGTGACAAATAAATTAATATCTTATTCACATAAAGTAAACCCGGTTTAGACCACAATTAGTTTGAAATCCTTTTATAAAGAGACGATATGGTGAGATAGGTCACATTTAAGGTTCTAATTCGCACGATTTAGGGGTTATCCTTTTTAGATAACCCCGGAGTCGAAATTTGGCTTTATTATTATTATTATTATTGCAACATTATTAAGCATCGGTCCTTTAAACAACTGCCACATCGGTATGCGAGCCGACCATGGTCTAGGAGTCTTATTTCGAACTCGGTGATTTCCTCGACCTTTTAGAAGGCTGCAACATCGGTTGTGAGCCGGCAAGATGCAGCAAACTTTTATCTGTCTCTGATTATTACTATGTGCTTTATTTAGAAGACTGCAACATCGGTTGTGAGCAGGCAAGATGCAGTAAACTTTTATCAGCCCATAGTTTTATTATTATTCATACCTCCACCCTTTAAACGACTACCACATCGGTTGTGAGCCGGCAAGAGGTAGTGGTCTTATTTCGGCTTCGGTTTATTACATAACTATTATAGCCAAATTTCAAGTCCTGTGGTCTTTTAACTACCTAGACAACGGTAGCGAGCCGTCAGGAATCGGTAGCCTATTTCCCCACAACACTGACAAAACCTTGATGTGTACCTTAATTTCACCAGAAGGAATCTCTACGAAGTGATTTAAACTAAGAATCGCAAAAACCTAAAGTAACTTTATTTATTCAACAATTATATAATGTTTATTAAGTTGGTGGGAGCAAAAAGCCACAATTAACCTCTATGAGCCTTAAAGAGATCCAACTACTCTATGTTTAGCATCTAACTTATATAAAACTCTATCATTTTTTGTTCTTCGCAAATTTAAAATCTTTAATAAAAAGATCCGTGAATGCTTAGTCTAATAAAACAAGCTTTGCATATTTAAAGTCTATCATGGAAACTTGCAAACTCTTGGCTTTTTCAAGCTAGAATTCGCGTTTTAAAGCTTCTTGTATAAAAGACTAGCAAAAGCTTAAATTTATATAAGTTAAGGGGCAAGCTAGAGCGCAACATGCTCGATCAAGTCAAAAATTTATGTTAAAAGGCAACTACGTGTCACTCAACACTTATTCTATTTTTGAAAATTTTTAATTTTGGCATATTTTTGCTATTTTTGGTGGAAAAACGGGGTTACGTGAAGACAAGGCAAATGCAAGTAAGATCGAATCGAAAGATCCCCCCATACTAGAACTACACATTGTCCTCAATGTGAGACTGTCACCCCCATACTAATTTCAAGGCATAATCCAAATATTAAGGGGTTTCTACGCAAATCTAAAGCCGTTTATTAAGTATGCTAATAGATAAACGTTAAATCAATAAGATCTAGGATATCGGATTCCCATAAATAGGCATGCGAAGGATTGAAGATCGAGTGGACGATGGACAAAACCACGAGCACGAGAGTCTTCAAAATCCGGGCAATCCTGGACATAAACCACAAAACACGAAACACGAGAAAGGAAGAGGCGAGCCTCCTCACATCACACTTATTAAATAAACACACTACTACTAAGGATAAGCATGGGTTACCACCCGCGAAGCGCTTGTTTTTGTTAACCGAGTCACGAGCCTCACTCGATTCCTAAATTTAGTGGTCCATGCGGAAAGTTTGGAGATCAGGGACTACCATCGTTAGTACGTCCCCTCCAAAATAATGCTTAAGTCTATGACAATTCACTTTGAAGTTTGGCCCGTTAATTTGAGATAACTCGATGGTGCCATAAGGGAATACTTGGGTAACAGTGAATGGTCCAGTCCAGCGGGTCTTAAGCTTGCCTGAGAAAATCTTTAATCGAGAATTGAAGAGGAGGACTCGATCACCAATGTTGAAAACACGGTTCTTGATCTTTGAGTCATGAATCTTCTTCGTTTTCTCCTTATAGATTAAAGAGTTCTCGTAAGCATGATCCCAGAGTTCATTTAATTCATTCATTTGAACTTTACGGTGATCACCCGCGGTCTTAGGGTCAAAATTACAATGTTTTAAGGCTCAATAGGCCTTGTGTTTAAGCTCGATAGGAAGATGGCAAGCCTTTCCGTACACGAGCTTATAAGGAGTGCACCCGATGGGTGTTTTAAAAGCGGTACGAAAAGCCCATAATGCATCCTCTAACTTATCGAACCATGAAGCAAGGTTTTCACCTATGGTCCTTTCTAAGATACGTTTCAAACCATGATTTGAAACCTCCACTTGTCCACTTGTTTGTGGATGATACGCAGTGGAGAGACGGTGAGTAACTTCGTATTTAAGCATGACCTTTGCGAACTGGTCATTGCAAAAATGGGTACCGCGATCACTAATGATAGCACGAGGGGTCCCAAATCGGGCGAAGAGAGATTTTAAAAATTTGCAAACAACTCGGGCGTCATTGGTGGGGAGCGTTTTTGATTCAACCCATTTCAAAAAGTAATCGACGGCCACGAGTATATATTTGTTCCCTCGTGAAGACGGGAATGGGCCCATGAAATCGATACCCCACACGTCAAAGATCTCGCAAACTTGAATATCATTTTAAGGCATTTCATCACGTTGCGAGATTTTTCCCTAACGTTGACAAGCGTTACACCGTGTGACCAAGTCATGGGCATCACGGTAAATGGTAGGCCAAAAGAATCCTCAGTCAAAAACTTTCTTGGCGGTGTAGTTGGCACCATGATGTCCTCCGGTGGGACCATTATGGCAAGCTGTGAGGATATCAACAGCTTCTTGGCCGTAAACACACCGCCAGATCATTTGATCCGCACAAATCTTAAACAAATAGGGGTCGTCCCAAAAATAGTGCTTAACGTCCTTAAAGAATTTTTTTTCTTTTGTTGGGACGACATCCCTTTTACTACAAAATTCCTCGCATGGTAATTTGCAATGTCGGCAAACCATGGGGTACTTGAATCATTATGAGAAGATATTATTCCAAGGGTCTCAAGAGGAAAAGTTTCATTGATTTCCTTTTTCTCGAGAACATCTCGGTGGGGATTTTCAAGTCTTGATAAATGGTCGGCCGCGAGATTCTCTGCTCCTTTTTTATCACGAATAATGACATCAAATTCTTAGAGTAGGAGAATCCACCGGAGCAATCTCGGCTTAGCATCTTGCTTAGCAAGAAGATACTTAAGAGCCGAATGGTCCATATACACTATGGTCTTTGATAAGACTAAGTAAGGCCAGAATTTCTTGAAAGCATACATCACGGCTAATAACTCTTTTTCCGTTGTAGTGTAATGTGCTTGAGCATCCGTCATGGTCTTACTTGCATAGTGTATAGGCTGAAAATGTTTGGTCTTTCGTTGCCCCAAGACTGCACCTACCGCATAATCACTAGCGTCGCACATAATTTCAAATGGTAGGTCCCAATCGGGGGCAACTAAAATCGGGGCTTCGGTTAACTTCTTTTTAAGTATATTAAATGCTTCAATACATTCTTTTGAGAAATCAAACGGGGTTTCTTTTTCAAGAAGATGGGTCATTGGCCGGGCGATTTTAGAAAAATCTTGAATAAATCGACGATAGAACCCGGCGTGCCCTAAAAAACTTCGAACACCTTTAACGGAAGTCGGATGAGGGAGTTTAGCTATAACATCAACTTTAGCTCGGTCGACCTCAATCCCGGACTTTGAAATCTTATGGCCAAGGACAATGCCCTCTTTAACCATGAAATGGCACTTCTCCCAATTTAGAACTAAGTTAGTGTCTTCGCACCGTTTTAGCATTTTGTCTAAATTGGAGAGGCAAGACGAGAAAGAATCTCCGAAGACCGAGAAATCGTCCATAAAGACCTCCATTGTTTCCTCGATCATATCATGGAAAATGGCCATCATGCACCTTTGGAACGTTCCCGGAGCATTACATAAACCAAATGGCATACGTCGGTAGGCAAACGTCCCATAAGGGCAAGTGAAGGTGGTCTTCTCTTGGTCTTTCGGGTCAATAGGTATTTGAAAATATCCAGAAAAACCATCTAGAAAACAATAGTATTCATTTCCCGCTAAACGTTCTAGCATTTGATCCATAAAAGGCAACGGGAAATGGTCTTTACGAGTGGCATCATTAAGCTTTCGATAATCAATACAAACTCGCCATCCCGTAACTAACCTAGTGGGTATTAACTCATTTTCTTCGTTTTCAATTACGGTTATGCCACCCTTTTTAGGCACACAATGAACGGGGCTCACCCACGGACTATCAGAGATAGGGTAAATCAATCCGGCATCAAGGAGTTTGATAACCTCCTTTTTGATAACCTCATGAATTTTTGGATTCACCCTTCTTTGATGTTGAACCGCTGGTTTGAAGTCGTCTTCCATTAAGATCTTGTGAGTACAAAAACTAGGGTCGATACCCTTAATGTCGGAAATCTTCCATGCGATGGCCCGTTTGTGTGACTTAAGAACTTTTAAAAGGGCGGCTTTTTCTTCATCTTTTAACTCCTTAGAAATTATGACGGGTAATTTATCGGTTCCTTCTAAAAATGCATATTCTAAATGAGAAGGTAAATCCTTAAGCTCAAGTTCCGGTGGTTCTTCGATTGAAGGCTTCGTTAAAGTAACATCAACTTGCTTAAGGTCGTCATTCTTCATCGGAGGGAGAGTCGGAGACGGGTCTTCATTTAACAATTTTTCAAGGTAAAGAATGTCTCCCTCCGTGTCGTAATAATCATCATCTAAATTAGAAAGCTCATCCGGGGTATGTAGAAAAGTCTCAATTTCTTCCAAAATGAAATCTCCTCCTTCAAAAGGAGTGAACGAGGGGGAAGAAGAAGCGATGATAGGATCCGAAGGAGTGGGATTGCCACTTGACGAACTATCCGAAAATCCGAGCACTTCTTGAGCATACTCCTCACAAGCAACGTCTATGACATTTACTTGATTAATCGTTTCGTAACTACGGGAGTCTCTCGAAGTTTGCCCGACTTTAAACGTAATGGCCTCATCATCGACTCGTAGAGTTAATTCTTCACCATAAACATCGATTAAAGCTCTTGCTGTCCTCAAGAAAGGTCTCTCGAGAATGAGGGGAACCCGAGGATTAACATCGTAATCTACTACAACAAAGTCGGCCGGAAAATAAAACTTTCCTACTTTCACAAAAACATCTTCGGCAACTCCTTTCGGGTGAACGGTCGATCGGTCCGCGAGTTCAAGTGTCATGCGGGTCGAAGTGAGTTCCGGGAGCGAAAGCTGCTTCCATACGGAAAGAGGCATTAGATTAATGCTAGCGCCAAGATCGGCCAAGGCTAAGCACTCATCTAGCTCCGGAAAATCACACGGGATTAAAAACTTGTCGGGGTCTCCAAGTTTTTCGGGCAACTTCTTTAGGAGCACCGCCGAACAATTTTCATTTAATGGAGTTTTTGCTAATTCAAACAACTTTTCTTTATTACTTAGAAGACTCTTAAACGTAGAAGCAAACTTCGGCATATGAAGAAGAGCATCCGTGAAGCTAATATCGAAGTGTAATCTTTGAAAGATTTGAAGAAACTTCAACATTTGATTATTAGCTTTTTCACGGAGTTTTTGGTCATTAAGCCTCGAAGGATAAGGTATTGACGGTTTAAGTTTAGGCTTTGGAGCAACTTCGGGCTCTAGAATCGGGTCTTGGACAATCGAAGGTTGAACGTATGCGGTACTTCCTAAACTTGTATTTTGCACCTTGTCCTTTGTCACCTCGGTTTCACGTTCCACTTTCCTCGGGAGAGGAGAAGGAGTAGGTGGAATCGTAGGTCCATCATAAGCAACACCACTTCGGGTGGTAATAGCTTTCACATCACCTCTCGGGTTAGCAATGGTATTACTATGAAGTGATCCTGAACCCGAGGAATTTTGATTTTGCATATTAGTTAATATGTTCATTATTTGATTGTTTTGATTTTCTATTTTATTGGTTCTTGCATCAATCGTAGATTTGAACTCATTTTGCAATTTCGTTTTCATGTTCGTCATTTGAGTTTGCATTGCTCTTAATGTAGCTTCATTACTCTTCATGTAGCTTGTTAACTCGTTCGAAGGTCCAACTTGAGCTTGATAATTCGGAGCTTGATAATTATTGTTTCCTTGATTGAAATTTTGCCCTCTTCCTTGATTGTTCGGAGCTTGATAAGTCGGGGTTTGAAAATTCCCTTGATTTTGATTTTGATTGTATCGGTTTTGATTATTTTGCACATTTGGTTGATTAAAACCGGGTGGTCCGAGGTAATTATTCGAGCGATAGCTTAGCAAATTACGGTCACCTTGCGGTTGGTAGGAATTACCCCCCGAATTATAGTTACCCGTAGTAGCATAAACGGCCTCTTGAGTGTAGCCATCGGCGGCTGGGCACTCGGTAAAGGAATGAGGACCACCACAAGTCTCACATTTCGGATTCACAGATTTGACTGATTGTATTTGTCTCATCATCTCTACAAAATTCTTATTCATCATTTCCAATTGTCGAACAACTTCGGGACTCTCGGTAGTAGTAGTAGAAGAGATATTTCTAGACGTCTCATCTCGAGTTGCTGAAGTGTCCCAATGGTTGTGGTGAGCGGTCATGTTCTCGATCAATTCGTAACATTCTTCCGGTGTCTTTTGCATAAAAGTACCTCCCGCTGCAGCATTGATGGTGTCCCGATGACTTAATGTCAAACCATTGTAAAACGTATCAATTTGTGTAACCAAAAGCATGTTATGGTTTGGACACCGATCAATGGACAACTTATAACGCTCCCATGCCTCGAATAACGATTCGTGCGGTTTTTGCTCAAATTTCGTGATCTCGTTCCTTAACTTAGTCACCATGGAAGGAGGAAAATATTTCGAGAGAAATTTCCTCATCATATCATCGAAAGAGTGAATGGAATTCCTTGGAAGGCGATCATACCACGCAATAGCATGATGCGTCAAGGAATATGGAAAAAGAGACAAGCGAAGGGCGTCATCGGAGACCCCATTTTGTTTCATATGTTGAGTAATTTCCAAGAATTTATCAATATGTCTATTGGCATCGTCGCCCGGTAATCCGTGAAATTGGGTATTTTGAACTTGTTGTATCATGTGATGACGAAGAACAAAATCCGTAGCTTGAATTGGAATCGGGGAAATTGGTCCACCCCGTCCATCTATAGACGGTTGGCACAACTCCTCCATTGATCGGGGAGCTTGCCCGTTAGGTCTCACCATCGGAGGTGGACCATTGTTATTAGGAGGAGGGGGCCCCGCAGGAGGCGGTCCCATGTTATTATGAGGAATGCTCATAACTTCTTCGAAGTCGAAAAGAGATGACGGTTCACCTAAATTCCTTCGTCGAATAAGACTCTCGGGGTCTCGAAGCGGAGAAAATAGATTAGAAGAATTAGAGCGAGTGCTCATGCACTAAAAACAAGATAGGAAAAATAAGATAGAACGGAAATATTTTTGTAATCGATAATCGAACAAGTGTACGGTAGCTCTCTAGATAAACGCATAAAGAAGCGGAGGAGCGGGTAAGCGCGAAGCGTTTTAAAAACCTTCTCCTTTTGGGTCGAAGTTCGTTGGATCGACCCTCCTTAAACCTCTCTTAAAGTTTGTAAATCTAAAGGTGAGCCGTTTTCACAAGTGACACAATGGTTGATTTTTATGTTTTTCAATTTTTTTGGTATTTTACAAAAATAAATTGAAAGCATGATATTTTTGTATTTTTATGTTTTTATAAAAGAAAATAGAAAATTATAAACGATAACTTCACGAGGAAGGATCTTCAAGGCAACAACTTCAAATACTTCGCGAAAATCGTACACCTCATCCCCGGCAGCGGCGCCAAAAATTGATTCGATCCAAATAGTCTATATATTATTAAATATATATCCTAAATATCTCAAATTAATTATAGTATAGTAAGTATCCCGTTTGATAAGAAAATTGCTTGAGGACAAACAATATTTTATCTCTCGGATGTAGTATCCCGACAAGAGGTGAATTTGAAATTCACGAAAGCATTTTGTTTGATGCTTTTGAATATCAAATATTTTGAATTTTGATTCTACTTTTAAAAATTAAACACAAAAGCAACTAAAGGCAAACAAATAAGGCAATTAAAGATTTAAAGTAAAAACGTTAACGGGAATTCTAAAACGCGACATATAAGCAAATAATACAAAATTTAACCCTACAAACTCAAATTTAATTTTTATAAATCCTAAATGACTAAAAATAATTTTCAGAAAAAGAATTATATTTTTTTGATTTTTATTTTATTTATTATAAATTAAAAATGATTTTAATCTAAAAAATTAATTAAAAAACACTAAACGAATCTATAAAATTTTGGAAAAATTAAGAAAAGTACTTTATATTATAAAGAATCTAAGAAAAATAAAAACTAGAAAAATTGCTGAAGGAATAAGCAGAAAATAAGCAGATAAGCACTTATAAGCAATACACTAAAATGACTATAAGAAATTAATGTTGCATGATATACACGAAAAAGACCCAAGGGCAGATAGTTAAGTGTGTGTGGTGTTGAGACGTGTGTGTGTTAATGGGGATGTCACAGGTTCGACCCCTGTGGCTTCCTTTTTTGCAAAATTATTTTTTTATTATTTTTCTTTTTTTAACTTTTAAAGACATGCTAAAATAAGCAAACTTTGTAAAAGAAACTTTTTCTAAAACTCACTAAAAAGCTAGAATAAGCTGGCTTAAAATCTGACAGTTTAACTAAGTCTAAACAAAATGACTTGAGAACTAAACTATTTTAAGCTTTTTTTGTCAAGATAAGTAAATGAGAAAGGTAGATAAGCCAAGACAGTTTAACCTCAATTCTCAATAAGCACTTGGAACTTAATTTTAACTAACAAAATAAGCTTAAAAACTCTTAATAAGCTAAATGAAGATAGGATTTTAACCCACGGTTTTAAAAGGAGAAAAAGAGAAAAGGCCAACTTTGAGCTTAGTTTTAAGACTTAATAAGCACTTGAATTAAGATGTAAACTGAAAACAGATAAAGATCAACTTCCAAACAACACATAAAAACAAGATTTAAGAAAATTAGCTTAGAAATAAGCTAGAAAAAGAAGATTTAAAAACTGAGAAACAAAAAAAACTATTTTTGGCTTTTTTATTTTTTATTTATTTTTTTTTTTAAAGAAAAAGTAAGCAAATGCATATCTAGATTTAATATACTAAATGATAACAAGATATGAAAATAAGCTGAAATAGATCAAGCTCAATATCCAAAGAGCTTATTTACTCAAAATCAGACCTTAATACAAACTTTAACTTATCTAATTTAGCTCATGAAAATTTGATTTTTAAAACTTTAAAAAATGAAACTAAAAACATACTAAAATCAAAAGGACAATTGCACACTATCAATAACTACTCATTACTGCATCATAGACTTCAAAACAAGCATAAAACTGACATCAAACAACTCCTAATCAGAATCAACACAAATAAGCTAGATTATCAAACTAAATGACCACATATTCAAACTAAACTTAGATAATCCTTTAAACTTGTATTATAAACTTTAACTTCTTATTTAAACTAATCTAAATGCTTAGTATGAGCTTAACAATTTGACTTAAAGGACATTAATCAATCACACAGTACTAAATAAGGTTACTACTGCTTGATCTAAACACCTCTTAAGTTTTTGGTAAATCATAATTAAGCTTAAATCAGTCTTAGATAAGTTATAGAACTTATAACAGATTAAGGTCTAAGTGTTTTGAGTATTTTTTAGCAATATTTAACCACAATTAAGCACTAATCAATAAGTTAAGATAATAAGCATAGCTTTGGATTTTTGGACAGTTTTAAAGTAAAAAACTAAACTAATGATATCTAAATAATAAATTAACAATATTAGGACAGATTAAGCTAATATAAGTAGTAAATAGCAACAATTAAGCAAATAAGCAGGAATAAGCACAATTAAGCATGAGATAAGCAAAACAGTTTTAAGCTAAAATAAGCAATAGAAAGTGAACTTACAATGGCCCTTGCTCAAAACAAGGCAAACAGGCTCAAAAGAGCTTTGTCTACAAGCTCTAGCTTGTTTAGAACAAGCTAGTATTGTCATATGGGCCCATCCCAATCTGGCTCATCTTCCAAAATAAGCTGAGGTTATATTTAGGGGTGAGTTTTGAGTGATTATCAAAACTCAGTTAAACTTTTGAGGCTTAACTGAGTGATAAGCTAACTTAAGTTGTTAAAAGAGCTTATTGAGGTTTGTTAAATCATAACATAAATCATATTAAGCTATTTTGTATATTAAGTAAAACATAATTTAAAAGCACAGGAATAAAAGTAAATTGCAATTTTATTGATATTGAAAAGTTACAAGGCTTTAAATGAAAATACAATAAGAAAACGTTATAATAAGCTATTAAAACTAGAAAATAAGCTAAAACTAAATTCTACACTAAATGATCATTTATGTGTGTGATACCCTCCTTTTATAGGTGTGAGAAGAACCTTCTAGCCTCTAGGACGCTCCTCAATCCTCTAATCTTGGCCATCCAATCATAACTAACATCAATCCATTCAATCAGAGCCGTTGGATTAAGTACACGTCCCATCATCCAATCAAATGATGTGGGATTGCCAGTGTGGCTTCCAAACGTGCCAGACGTGTCAACAATTGCCTTCTAGAAGCACTTGATGCGTGTGTATGGGAGGATTTACCCTGCTCTGTGTAAAAGTGAAAATGAGGGCGGGAAATGAAAAAGATGTACTGTGCTTTGACTAGTTTTTTTTATATAACTTGACTTTGACCGGGGGGTGTTGACTTGGGCTTATATATCTCGGTTTGGTTTTATGGATTTGGGCCGGATGTTAATATGTAACCGCCCGAGATTTTGACGTTATGACGATCGCGAATTCCGTCGTCAATAATATTATTCTAATATTTATTATTAAGTATGATCTAAAGCCGACATTAAAATTTTAAATTTTTATTTACCCGAATAAATATATTCGTGTTTCATTGTGAATGATTTGGAGGAATTTTTATTTTCGTCGACTTGTAAGTCGGACCGAGACCGTGTGTGCGTTACACGTATTGGGCATCATATACATTATGACGCGCCCCGTTAATTTCAAAATTTTATTAATGAATAATTATTTCATTTTCGTCATCTTTTGACCGTTTTGGCAAAAGTCGTTAATTTTGGCTATGTCACGAGTCGTGCTCCGGATTTATTTTGTTTAAGCGATTTAGAGATTTCAATACCTCATATTTTATTTCGGAAACGAATTATTTTATTTTAGTATTTTACGACCCTTTTCTCGCGTTTTAGCCGAAGCCGAGTCAAAAACTTTATTTTTGCACGATTTAGCATTTTTAATAAATGTTTTAACTAAATTAAAATTTTGACGAAAGAAAAAAAAATTACAAAACAATAATCCCGAGCCGTGATGGTCGGTTTTTATTTAAGTAAAACATAGACGTGTCAAAAATATAAAGACTAAATGAGAGGAGAACCATTTTTGACAAGTGACTAAACTAGGCAAGTATAAAAACAAAATTTTATAACATTTCCATTCTAAAAACTTTAACTTTTCGCTCCCTTATTCCTAAATCCTCTAAAGATTTTATTATTATTATTTGTGACAAATGAATTAATGTCTTATTTTTATAAAGTAAACCCGGTTTAGACCATAATTAGTTTGAAATCCTTTCCTAAAGAGACGATATGGTGAGAATAAGGTCCACATTAAGGTTTTAATTTCGCATGATTTAGGGTTATCCTTTTAGATAACCCCGGATCGAAATTTTGGCTTTATTATTATTATTTGCAAAATTATTTAACATCATGTCCTTAGAAGGTCTGCAACATCGGTTGTGAGCCGGCATGATGCAGCAAACAATTTCAACCTCGGTAATTTCCTAAATATTTTATGACTTATTTTTTTATCCTTCCTCCCCCCCGCCTCCTGCGTCCATATAAAAGCTGCAACATCGGGTGTGAGCCGGCAAGATGCAACAAACTTTTATCAGTCTTGGATTATTACTATGTGCTTTATTTAGAAGATTGCAACATCGGTTGTGAGCCGGCAAGATGGCAATCAACCATTTATCAGCCTACATTTTATATTATTATTACTCTTCCACCCGTAATCGATTACCACATCGGTTGTGAGCCGGCATGAGGTAGTAGTCTTATTTTCGGCTTGGTTTATTAATAACTTATATTATTACCAAATTTCAAGTCATGGCTTTTAACTACTAGAACAACGAGTGAGTGTCACAAGAATTTCGTAGCCCCTATTTCCCCACAACACTGACAAAACCTCAATTGTACCTTACTTTCACCAAAGAATCTTCTACGAAGTTGATTTAAACTAAGAATCACAAAAAAACGTACCTAAAGTAACTTTACTTATTCAATTAATGAATAAAGTTTATTAAGCTAATGAGCAAAAAGCCACAAAATAACCTCTAAGAAACCTTAAAGAGAAACCAACTACGTCTATTTATTCATCCAACTTATATAAAACTCTAATCATTTCTCGTTCTTGCGCAATTTTAAAATCTTAATAAAAAGATCCGAGAATGCTTATCTAATAAAACAAGCTTGCATATTTAAAGTCCCTAATCATGGAAAACTTGCAAAACTCCGTGGCTCTTTAAATAGCTATAATTCCATTTTAAATCTTCTAGTATAAAAGACTACAAAAGCTTAGAATTTATATAAGTTAAGGGCAAGCCTAGAGCGCAATAATTTTAGACTTATTATTCATGCTCGATCAAGTCAAAATTTATTCTTAAAAAGACAAAAACAATGGTCAAAACACTAAATTTTTTGGTTAATTTGGCTTATTTTGCTATTTTTTGGTGAAAATGGGGTTACTGAAGACCAGCAATGAAGGCAAGATCGAAGCGAAAGATCCCCCCCATACTATAACTACGACATTGTCCTCAAAGTGAACTGTCACCCCATTCTTAATTTCCAAAGGAATAATACAAATAATTAGAAGGGGATTCTACGCAAATCTAAAAGCCGTTTATTAAGATGCTAATAGATAAATTTGAATCAATAAAGATCTAGGATATCGGGATTTCCCATAAATATGGCATGTCGAATATTGAAGATCGAGTGGACAGATGGACAAAACCACGAGCACGATAGGTCTTTAAAATCCGAGCAATCCTGGACCATAACCACAAAACATGAAACCAGAGAAAGGAAGAGGCGAGGCCTCCCTCACAACACGCTTTATTAAATAAACGACATACTACTAAGATAAGCATAGGTTCCACCCGCAAGAGCATTTGTTTTTGTTAACCGGAGTCACGAGCCCTGCCTCAATACCCGAATTTAGTGTCCATGGGAAAGTTTGGAGATCCGAGACAACCATCGTTGATATGTCCCCTCCAAAATAATGCTTAAGTCTATGACCATTCACCTTGAAGTTTGGCCTGTCGGTTTGAGATAACTCGATGGTGCCATAAGGAAATACTTGGGTAACGGTGAATGGTCCAGTCCAGCGGGTCTTAAGCTTGCCCGAGAAAATCTTTAATCGAGAATTAAAGAGGAGACTCAGATCACCAAGGGAGAAAATGCGGTCTTTATCTTTTAAGTCATGATACTTCTGTGGTTTTCTCTCTATAGATTAAAGAGTTTTCTCATAACAGATCCCGAGTCATTTAATTCATTCATTTGAACTTTTTCCGTGATCACCCCGTCTTAGGGTCAAAATACAATGTTTTTAAGCCCAATAGACATTGTGTTCAAGCTCGATAGAAATGCACACCTTATTCCGTACACGTGCTTATAAGGAGTGCACCTGAAGGTTGTTTTGAAAGCTGTACGGAAGCCCCATACTGCATCCCGAACTTATCGGACCATGAAGCCATTTCACCACGTCCTTTCTAAGATACTTTTCAAACCATTATATGAAACTTGCCACTTGTCCACGTTGTTTGTGGCTGATACGCGTGAGAGACGGTGGAGTAACTCCTTCGTATTAACATGACCTTAGATGAACATCATTACAAAAATAGGCACCCGCGATCACTAAAGATAGCACGAGGGGACCCAAACAACGAAGACAGATTTTTTATAAAAATTGCAAACAACTTGGGATCTTTGAGGTGGGGAGCAGCTTTGTCTATCAACCCATTTTCGACAAGTAATCGACGACCACGTATATATTATTTCCCAGGCGAGAAGATGAGAATAGGCCCATGAAATCGATACCCCACACGTCAAAGATCTCGTAAACTTGAATAGCATTTTGAGGCATTTCATCATGTTGCAAGATTTTTCCCTAACGTTGACAAGCGTTACACCGTGTGACCAAGTCATGGGTATCACGGTAAATGGTAGGCCAAAAGAATCTTGAGTCAAAAACTTTCTTGGTTGTGTAGTTGGCACCATGATGTCCTCCGATGGGACCATTATGGCAAGTTGTTAGGATATCAACAACTTCTTGGCTGTAAACACACCGCCGGATCACTTGATCCGAACAAATCTTAAACAAATAGGGGTCGTCCTAAAAATAGTGCTTAACGTTCATAAAGAATTTTTTCTTCTGTTGGGACGACATCCCTTTTAACTTTACAAAATTCCCTGCATGGTTAATTTTGCAATGTCGGCAAACATGGGGTAACTTGAATCATAATGAGAAGAGATTATTCCAAGGTCTCGAGAGGAAAGTTTCATTGATTTTCCTTTTTCTCGAGAGCACCTTCTTGAGGGTTCTCTAATCTAGACAAATGGTCGGCCGCAAGATTCTCCGCTCCTTTTTTTATCACGAATAATGACATCAAATTCTTAGAGTAGGAGAATCCACCGGAGCAATCTCGGCTTAGCATCTTGCTAGGAAGAAGATAACTTAAAGCCGAATGGGTTTCATATACACAAGGGGTCCTTTGATATACTAAGTAAGCGCCGGAATTTCTCGAAAAGCTTACATCACGGCTAATAACTCTACTTCTCCGTTGAGTGTAATGGCATTGATCATCCATCATGGTCTTACTTGCATAGTGTATAGGCTGAAAATGTTTGGTCTTTCGTTGCCCCAAGACTGCACCTACCACATAATCACTAGCGTCGTACATAATTTCAAATGGTAGGTCCCAATCGGGGCAACTAAAATCGGGCTTCGGATACTTCTTTTTAAGATCTTTAAATTCTTCAATACATTCGTTTTGAGAAATCATACGGGTTTTCCTTTTTCAAGAAGATGGGTCTTGGCCGGGAGATTTAGAAAAAGATTGACTAAACGACGATAGAACCCGGCGTGGCCCTAAAAAAACATCGAACACCTTTAAAACGAAGTCGGATGAGGGAGTTTAGCTATAACATCAGCTTTAGCTCGGTCGACCTCAATCCCCGACTTTGAAATCTTATGGCCAAGGACAATGCCCTCTTTGTTTCACAGCCTCCCCGGCAACGGCGCCAAAAATTGATTCAATTGATAGTATATATATAATATAACACACTGCAAATCCCAACCAATTGCCCTTGACCAAGGCAAAAAGTCAAAATTCACAAATAGAATCAATAGATATCCGGAAGTTTGATTTCCCGGGTCGTTATGTCCCAACGAGGTGTGCAATTGAAAATCGAATGACGAATTGATAATCGATGTTTGAATATGACAAGATTATGATTGATTTTCTATTACTACAAGTAAAAATGCAAAATCAAGCAAAAGTAAACCTAAAACGAAAGCAATTTAACTTAAACCCCAAAACGGTGACGTAAAAACGCGAGCTAATAACCTAAATTATTCAATTTTAATCCCTAAATGAATTTTTCACTTTTAATGGGTCCTAAGTGACTAAAAACGAAGTTTAAAAAAAACTAGATCGAAAACGGAGTTGATTAAGACTAAAAACGAGTCAAAACAAGAACGGGATCGAATCCCGTTCTTTAAAAATCAAATTTGTGAAATATTTACCCTACAAGTGAAATTATATTTTTCCTAGATACTAAATAATAAAAGAAAATTTTGTAAAAAAGAATTATATTTTTCTGATTATTTTTCTATTTATTATGAATTAAATGAGTTTTTAATGAAAATAAATTATTAAAAATACTAAACGATTTTATAAAAATCTAGAAAAATTACATAAAATACTTGAATCTATGAATATCCTAAGAAAAATAAAAACTACGAAAAAGCTAGACGAAATAAGCTGCAAATAAGCTTATAAAAGCTGTTAAGCTAAAATGCAATACTACTATATTAATAAAATGATGGAAATGTAAAATGAAAAAGACCCTAGGGCAGTTGGTAGAGAGGTGTGCGTGTGAAGGTTGAGGAGGGTTGAGGTCAGGGGTTCGAGCCCTGCTCACCCCTGACTTCCCCTCTTCCCTTTTTCATTTTTTTTAAATTTTCTTTTACAAACTTAAAGAGGACATGAAAATAAGACTTTTTACTAACTACAACTTTTTGTGAATCTTAATAATAAGCTAGGAAATAAGCTGAATAAGTATGACAGACTTGACTATTTAACTAAATTGAAAATTTAAGCAAACTGTTTGGGTTTTAAAAGGGAATAAGCTAGCTAGAAATCAAAATAAGCTGAAACATATATGAAACTATGACTAATGAGCAACTAGGAAAAGGAATAAGCTAAGAAAAACAGCTGAACTAGACAAAATAAGTCAATAAGCAAAACTGGCAATCAAAGGCTACAAAACAGCCTAAATACCCCTTTTCAAGCTTAATTTTAAGCACATAAGTGGATACTTATGGCAAAAAGGGTTGTAGGTCTAAAAAGCTGATACTATAAGCTTCCTATAACAGCAAGTTAAAAGTATTTTGAAAGTTATTTAAGCTAATAAAAAGCCTGAGAAAAACTGATGACACTATTTTTTTTGGATTTATCAAAGGATTTTGAAATGACAAAGTGGCTTATTCAGCCCTATTTTTAAGCTATTAAAAGAAGGTTAAAGGACAAAAAAAA
>BQNB010001446.1:0-38621 GCA_026074375.1 Tanacetum coccineum
GAGCCCATTATCATGAACTGTCAATTGCATAGATGTAGTTGTTAATTACATTATGCGAGCGCGAATGTTATGAATAGATTCGGGTGACTAGCTATTACCGGGAACGAACGTATAGCATGTCGAATTTGGGGATGTTTCGGGTTAGACATCTATTCGGGCAGAATTTGCAATATATATTATTATTGCAAGAAAGATCGTCGAGCTTCAGTTTCATGAGCTTAGGAAAATGTAATCTAGTTTTATGATGTCTGCATGTGTTACATTATCATGGGAAAAGTCTTGCGGTCCTGCATATTATGATTTATCAAACATATGAATTCACCAACATTATTGTTGACGTTTTAAAGCAATGTTTTTCAGGAGATCAGTAAGCATAAGGTGCCAAGGATACATTGGTGATTTTGTTTTGGGAAGTCATGCTAAAGATATGGTTATATTATGTTTTAGGAAACTCATGTGTTGTGAACCAGTATCTTTGTAATAATAATAAGGAACAAGTTAAAGCTTCGGGCTATTTGTATCAAATATTTGTTAAATCCAATGTATCGGTTTTAAAACGACTTTTTGGTCGTTCTATATATATCTTGTGTTATTGATCTATGAAGTAACACACCCCGGACCCTTATTTCGCTGCGACCCAATTTGGGGGTGTTACACCCATGATCGACCCATATGAATTAGCTATAATCACCGGTCATGCATGGGTTCCATTATAATATAAGCCACTACAACCATGTTAATTTACCATTGTCACCAGTCATGGATGTGTCGTAACAGGGAGTTCGACCGATACTCACCGATTAATCTCGCTTAGAACGATTACAAGCTACAGGCAGGTCGATCGCCTGACTATCGATTCATGATTTTTTTAACCTTTGCCATCAGTTTTGATTATTAACGTCTATCTTGGTTTTAGTTACCGACGTATGCTTTGGGAAAAAAAATTAATAACAAAGTGTATTCTCGGTTTTGAATATTGGTATAATTCCGTATTTGAGTGCGACATATATTTGGATTTTAATTAACGATATAAGTTTTGACCTTGTTTTTTATACGCGAAATGCGCTTGGTTTTGCTGTTTTTATGATCGCCAATTAATTTTGGGTCGATCATCCGTTTTAGAGATTTTCTTGTTAGAACGACGTGTTGATTCACTTTAGTTGGATTTATTCCATGACGTACGTTGCCTCTTATGATGAGCGCAACTATGGAAGTTAAAGCGACGTGATTTGGTTTTGTCGAATATATTCTCGCGACTTGTTTTTGCCTCTTTTGATAAGAGCTACCATGATTTTGTTTTGATTTCGTAGGTATAATTTACCGCTTGTTTTGTTGACTTTCCATCCGGAATAGTCGGAGCGAATATTGTATCGCATATTTATTTTGAAAGAACGTAGGAGTCTGCGTGATGACGAGAAGCCATCATGCCACAAACGAATGATGAGATGAGTAAGAAGGACCGAGCACCGGGACGGCGCTCCCTTAAGGTGGGTGGAATGTAACAACCCGAGTTTCACGACGCGTATGACGATTCGCGAATTCGACGTCATAATTATTATTTTATAAATTCGTGTGAATGAACATCGACATTTAAATTTTTATCTGTCGTAAATAATTATTTTCTTATTTTATTAAGAACGGAAATTTAAAATATTTATTTTTGACGTTTCACGAGTCACCGTTTGACCGCGCGTTCGTTAATCGTTTTGAGCAACGTAAAAATTTTCGACGCATCTCGTTATTATTTTTAAGAACGTAAATTCATTATTCTTACGAATGTCGTCTTTTGTTCCTTGTCCTGAGCCTGACTCGCGTTTTAAAATGTACACATTTTATTAAATGTTTTGAACTAAAATAAACCGTGACGATATAAAAATAATTACGAAAGTAAATAACGAGAGTCGTGGTCGGTTATAAGTTCGAATCAAACTCCCCCATGATGACTAATTTTAATAAACTTTGGAGGAATGAGGGACTAGATTTGTCAAAACCTCAAACTATCTCACTATATAAATGGAAATCCTATACTTCCATTTCATTTATACAAAAAAATTTCTTCCTTGTTCTTTCTTTCCTCCACCGCCGGTGCACACACATACATATACCAAACGCATTAATTTTTTGACATGCAATATGATCCAAATACAAAATATTAATCCTCTCATTAAGGCCTACGTTTTCATATAAGAAAAACACACATGCATTAAGTTTTAGAGAAGTAGGGTATTCATGTTTGAATCTTGAGTTAATCAAAGTTAAAAAGAAGTGTAAAATGGTTAGATTGAAGTGTTATTGAAATTGGTTTTGTTGAAAAATGTTTGGGTTCGGGTTTGTGTTGGAGTTCGAGTTCGGCCAAGGTAAAAGGGGGACGAGACGAATCTTTGATCGAGTCCGACATAGCTCAAATAGCTTTGTGAGCATTCTTTTATATTTTATTTCGTTTGTTTCGTTCATTTGAGTTGATATTATTCGTTGCGCGTGATGAAATCCGATGAACTTGCGTCGTCTAGTTAGATGTTGTTGTTGGTTGATTGAGCAAAGTGGGTACTGTCTATAGACCATTTTGGATATATTGTGAATGAGTTTTTGGGGCAAAAATGAATTTTAGTGTGTTTGGTAACGTAATCATTCTGAAGCAGAAAGTTTGACACCGGAAAAAACGAGGCACGAATTTGGTGAAATTTATTTCGATTGAAAATATGATAGAGCTTTTTCTAGACGATCGTTTTGATATAAGATAGAGCTTCTAACTCCTAATAACGAAGAAGTTATGGCCGATCGAAGGATTGAAAAATTGTGTATGAAAAATACAAGCTACTTCTAAAATAATAGCTTGCTGATCTGATTTCAACAGCGATTTTGGCAATTTCAAGTCCGTTTTCGGACCTTACCGGAAACACAAATTTGTCCGGATGACGTTTTTTTTCTATAAAAATCTCTTTCTTGCCTAAGTCACGAAAACGTTGAATATAGCGTCAAAAACCGATGGTCAAATCTGCTGCGTTTTAATAAAAATAACAAGTTACATCAAATTCTTGCAGGGCTTTTCGACATTTTCCAGTCGAGTTTTTTGGGACTTCGCAAAAACTAAAAAGTTTGTCCGGAATATCTATTTACCAAAATCATCTTTTTACTCCGAATCATAAAAAATGTGGAATTAGAGAGGGTCGTTTGGCGGCAGGGTCAGATTTGAGTAAAAAAAATATAAGTAGTAAAAGTCAAATGTTTGACTTTAAAAAGTCAACGGGCATATAAGAATTACATAATTTTAAACTAGTACATAATATAAATAAAATGATAAGTATCAAAAATATACTTAGACACGATTAAACTAACCTAAAGATGTATAACTTTTCGCAAATAGTCACCTTCAAAAATAGAAATTATCGAAAATATAACGTTTTCAATTTAAAAGTCACTAAGCTAAAATGTGAGGACAATTATAACCAATGTTCGGGGTTTTGGGACTAAGCCGCAAGTGGATTTTTCATCACATGTATGAATGTATAATATTCATATATATATAATATATAATATTATATATATAATATATAAATAAATATAGAGATAGGGATCCAGTAGAAGTAAATTAAAATATGAAGATGGTGAGAAGTGGACTAAAACCACACATTCGAGATGCATACGTCTTGCATTAATCATTTCAATCATATAGATGTACCATTTTGATTTGCAGTTAATTTGATGTGAATATTGTGCAAATTGATTTTCAGATTTGGCACAAGAGACACGCTGCGATGAACAAAAAACAAAGAGAAAAACTAAAATGCATCTAAATATCCGTAAATTCACAAATAAAGCTAGAAAACCACAATTATGAATGCGTTTATAATGCCTCTAAGAATATAGAGATGCACAAATTTAAAGTCGTGCATCTCCAGAATGCATAAAGCTTTACATTCTAATATCCTTCTAATATTTAAGGAAAACTTCTTAAATTGATCCTAACTCCTATATATATAATATATATATATATATAAATAATATATAATATATATATATATGATATATATAGTAGCTAGATAAATATATATCTTTATTCATATAAATATATATATATATTATATAACCATATATAAAGGAATTTGTTGATACGATGTCCGCATCGTTGACTATACTTTCGAATAGTAATCAAGCGACATAAATTTATAGTCGTCGTGATCGTAGTTCATTGAATTTTCCGAGAATTGTTTTTGGTTAATTTGATCTTCGGGGCATTCGAGCCAAGAGATATTCATACACTCGCGTTAAAGTTTCCAATAGTTTTTTAACTTCTGCGAGGGGATATATTGCTTGTTTTGTAAATTGAACGCACACTGTTTTTGATACTTGAATATGATTCCTACTATAGAGTATATTTATTTTGCTTGTGACCGTTCGTTACCATTTTTTTGGTGAACGCAACTAGCATTAAATATATCTATTGGGTTGACAACTCCTGTACCGGGGGTTTGAAATCCGTTTGGACCACTACCCTGTCAAACGGAACATTTGTTGTTAGTATTAGGAGAAGTGGCAACTTTCCTCGGACCTGATTTCGTCCTCGGATGAATGTGTTAAGTTTTGGTACACGGGCTCTTTAGTTGGAAATCACTATTTTTATAACTTGACCTACGAGCCAACGTTATACGTTTTGTGGAACCAAAATATGCGTTCTATGTGTTAATTGTAAACTCTATGAATTCACTCAACGTTTTGTTGACTTTTTAAGCATGTATCTCAGGTTAATTGTAACAATCCGTATTTTTGATCAATGAACGACGTCATTAAATTCACTATTTATTTTTTTTTCTCTCGTGCGCGTTTACTTTAATTCTCATCATAATTAAATCGTGTAAGCTAAAAATTTTCACTTAACGAATAAAACAAGAGAAATATGATTTTTATATAACACTAATTCCCTGACAAGAATATGTGTTGTATTCGTTTATTAAAACTTTTAAAGCGAAACATTTTTTAGAATCATATATTAATAATATTATAAGAGTTTATAAATTTATAAATATTATTTAACGTAGACGATTGACCCACTTAAAAAACGATAACATTTTAACCACCATAGAAACCTTATTTTATTTTTTTTGAAATAATGAATTGTTAAAACTTATTATGTTCTATTATTTTTATCGGATACGTAAAGTGTATACGTTTCGCGATAAATTAAGTTTAGGTATTCCCAGAACCGTAAAATCTTTTCTACGCTTCAACAATTACTTATTTTTACATCCAACACTCAACATTTGATAAAACTCACCCATATCTATTATGTTAGCCATTGTGCACATAAATAACCAAGCTAGAACTTATACACGCAAGAAACAATTTAAGTTAACACTAAAAACTACACTTTTAAGCTCAAGTAATTCAAGTATTTCTTCTCCACAAAATATCAAAACTCATCCTAGTTCCTTTCCTCCCCCTAAATTTCGTGTATTACCCACCCAAGGGGACAAGAAGCACACAAATTACACAACTTGTTCTTGTACAACACCATGGAAATTAAACCTAGCCCTAATATGTCTCACTTTGACTACAACTTTCCTTAAGACCCTCCTTTTGTCAAGAACACCATTGCAAAACTTTGACCATGTAAAATCATATAAAAGTACTAAGTATACAAGATAAGAACACACACAATACACAAAACACTTAACTAAAAATCAAACAAAACCTCTCTTTCTCTCCTTGCTAGGCCACGACACAAAGCACCCCTTTTAAATAATCTATACAAGTATATATATATTATATATATGTATGCCACGTAAGCACTTAATGCAGCACGTAACGTAAGCACATAAGCAAGTAGCGTGTATGCACTTTGAAAATGTTTGTTGTGATGCAATGTTTGTGAAAACGACTATAGTCTAGGGTAAAATATGCAACCTAGTTCTCTATAGCCAGTGCTCTGATACCAATCTGTAACACCCCCAAAAATACAACAATGCAGCGGAATACCACATGGGGTGCTACTTCATAATACACAGCGCTAGATACAAGAGAACGACCTCTAAATGTGTCGTTTGTAAAACAATCTCGTTGATTTAATCAAAATCTTGAATTTAATATACATTTGTCCCATAATTGCATCACAATGAAAAGCTTGAATGTATAGACTCCAATGCACTTCAAGAAATCCGAGCATATAATTTCCCTGAGAAAAACATGCTTAAAAAGGTCAACATAAAGTTGGTGAGTTCATAGGTTTCTGTAAATACAAACGTTAGTTCCAATAAATGTATCTGCCCACTGTATCATTACAGTGTCATATAAAAACGTTTAGTGACTACTGTCTCCCTACAGTATCATAAAATAATTGTGTGACCATTTAAATCCTTAAATGTACTTCCAAAATGTATGTATGATTTTTAGAAATCAATTAGCTGTAAAATATGCAAGACCATTTCTATCCCCAAATAGTCCCAAAATGTACGTGTCAAAGTTGGATCACAAATATCCAAAATATGTATTGCCACTTTATTCAAGTGTGTATAAAACCATGATTACCATTACTTTAAGTTCATGAACTGTGACGTAGACTGGTATGTATGCCACTTTATTCAAGGCACAGTAAAAGTGTACCCATAGTAGGTGTTCCCTCCAAGAACACCCGGGCGATAATAAAGAATATGTTCCCCCGTTACCGGTGTCCCCTCCAAGGACACCCGGGCAATAATATGTATATGTGATTGTTGACCCCGCAGGCGCCAATCCAATCGTAATCCGACATGGTATAACGTTCGTTCCCGGTGATAGCTAGTCACCCGAACGGGGATTGTCAATCCCAAATAGATCTATCTTATAACATTCGCGCTTACCCTCCGAGTAATTAACAGTTCATGCAACTTAAGCTTATCCATAATCAATAGTTCAATTGTGTAACAAGTCTGTTAGCTCCACTAACAGTTCGTGATCGCGAGGATTAGCAACGGCAAAAGTAATAATAAGGCAGCTCCAAGTGAGGCCTTAAGATTCTACTGAGTAGCAAGACACGATTGTGTCTCTAGATCTTTATAACGAATTCAGGTGATTATCGAGTTCAGGTTCATACTCGTCTCATATCGGATACCATTAAGCCCACTCATTTATAATTTATTATTTGCATAAAGAAGCGTCCCAATTTATGCAATACGGGTACTCACATAACCTTCAAGGTGATGGACGACATTACGATGCATGTGCTCTAATGAGTATGGGACGAGTGATTTAAAACTCGTCTTTGGAAGCTGAGAGTAAAAACTGCCAGGCGAGATCAACATAGCGATTACCATATCAATCCTCCTATTACAAGTCCCGCCTATACAAGACTTGTAACATTTAGATTCATACATAATCCCATGTAAACAGAATTATAACGGCCTCCGTGTAATACGATATTATATAAAGTTATGAAGAAAATAATATTCTTAGAGACCATTGTTTAACTTACAATGTCTGAGAACGAAATGAGACCATTGTGCAACTCACAATGTCTAAGAAGTAAAATGAGACCATTGTATAACTCACAATGTCTGAGGTATAATTGAGACCATTGTGCAACTCACAATGTCTTAAAAATATTCTGGTATTTATATAATAACTCTTATATAAATAAGCGTACAATAAACGCGAAGGGATTGCAAGCATATATATATTATATATATGTATGTCACGTAAGCACTTAATGCAACACGTAATGTAAGCACATAAGCAAGTAGTGTGTATGCACTTTGAAAATGTTTGTTGTGATGCAATATTTGTGAAAACGGTTATAGTCTAGGGTAAAATATGCAACCTAGTTCTCTATAACCAGTGCTCTGATACCAATCTGTAACACCCCCAAAAATCATACAACGCAGCGGAATACCACATGGGGTGCTACTTCATAATACACAGCGCTAGATACAAGAGAACGACCTCTAAGTGTCGTTTGAAAAGTAATCTCGTTGATTTAATCAAAATCTGAATTTGATATAACAAATGTCCCATAATTGCATCACCATGAAAAGCTTGAATGTATAGACTCCAATGCACATCAAGAAAGCCAAGCATCTAATTTACCTGAGAAAAACATGCTTAAAACGGTCAACATAAAGTTGGTTGAGTTTCATAGGTTTCAGTAATCAAACGTTAGTTCCAATAAAATTGTAATATGCACACAGTATCATTACAGTGTCATAATAAAAAGTTTAATGACCACTGTCACCCTACAGTAATCATAAAATAATTGTGTGACTATTTACAGTCCCTTAAATGGTCCTCTAAAATGTATGTGTATTTTAGAAATCAATTAGCTGTAATTATTGCAAGACCGATTTCTATCCCCCAAAATAGTCCCAAAATTTAACCGTGTCAAAGTTGGATCACAAACATCGCAAAGTATGTATTGCCACTTTATTCAAGTGTGTATAAAACCATGATTACCATTACTCTAAGTTCATGAAACTTGACGTAGACTTGTATGTATGCCAACTTTAATTCAAGGCACAGTAAGATTGTACCCATCGTAGGGTTATCCCAACCAAGAACACCCGGCCGATAATAAAAGAATATGTTCCCCCGTTACCGGTGTCCCCTCCAAGGACCCCCGGGCAATAATATGTATATGTGATTGTTGGCCCCGCAGGCGCCAATCCAATCGTAATCCGACATGGTATAACTATCTTTCCCGGAGATAAGCTAGTCAACAGACGGGGATTGGCCCAATCCAAATAAGATCTTATCTTGCAAACATTCGCGCTCACCCTCCAAGTGATTTACAGTTCATGCAACTACGAGCCTAATCCATAATCATAAAAGTATAGAATGTGTTTACGTTCAAAAATTAAACCAAGTATTGTATCTCCTCGCGAGATATATAAATGAGTATGTAAACCAAACAGGTAATCAACCATGTAAATGCTTTGTAACCCAAAAAATTGTTTAAGCAGACGATTGAAAATGATCACAGTAACGAGTTTAAATCAAACTACGTAATAGAAATTTGTAACAAGCATGTTCTCAACCGAAATACCCCAAAATATATGTAAAACATGTAAAACGTGGGGCTATGAACTCACCTTGATGTTGAAGAACGATTGATAGGTAGGCATCTAATTCACATTGATGATGAAGATATTGGCTGATATGCATCTAATATTGCACAAAATACGAACAGAAGACGAGCTGCCTGACCGTAGAAGATCAGCTTAACTTAACGGCTAAAGTCCCAACAGCCTTTGATAATGTGTTTGGGTTTCCCGGTGAATTGTTATGTCAACGCGACACGTTGATAAAGATTTAGTTTTAATGTTGTAATGGTTTGGTTGTTGGTTAAATAAATAAATTAAAAATACACGCAAAGTGTGTAGTATATATTCTTTATATATATTACTTATGAAAAATAACCCTTATATAATTCTTATCGTGAATTATATCATAAAAACGTTCAACCCGAAGATTTATGAAAAGTATATAATAATTTGCAAGTATTATATAAAATGTGTGAATAAATAATTAAACTCATTTACTCTTGTAGAAGGAATCATAGGTTCATTAGTCTTTTTCATTTTCTGTTGCTCAACATGTGTTTGTGAGTTATTAGTGGAAGTTTCACCTGGTTCCATAAAAGTAACTCGCCTTTTTTTATTTAAAGGGGCAGTAGCTATCTTTCTATCTCTTTTATTAAAATCTTTCGGACAAGTGCCAATGACATATTCAAGTAATTCCTAAGAGTGTTTAGGGTAAAGACAGGCAGATGCAAGTGAGCTATCTAGTGGTTTTTCATCCCTGGCCTCTTTAACAATCTCACGAAGAGTTCCTATGCTTTCCTTAAGATGTTTAAGATATTCTAGATGAACTTCTCTATTGTTCCTACTTCTAGGGGGATTGGTTCAACATCGATAGCATACATACCGGAGGCAATAACTTTTGGTTTCACAAGATCAGGCATAGTGACGCATTTCGTTTTCCCTTTTATCTGAGCCTTTAGGGTCTCAATTTCCCTTAACAAAGAAGTTATCTTTTCAATGGTTTTAGCACACATTACCTTGATTGAATCATACAATTCCTTGTAATGTTGCTTAACTTTCTTGTTTTCTACCCTAAAACGCTCATTTAGATCTTGAAGGGCATTGACTTTTGCATTTAATCTTTGTTTTGAGAATCTAAGGCCTTAAAGTCAAGAATAAGGTCTGCTTCACTATGTTTCTTTTGCAAGCGAGAAATTTTTGCTTTCAGTTCTCTAATTGTATTGCCCCGTCCTTGAAGCTGTTCTTTTAGGTGTCCAATTTCAAAAACTGACTCAAATGCAGGAGCATCTGAAGATGTCACTAATTTTTTGTTTCCAAAACATTCTTTAAGATGTTGGTACTTTAATTGCAAATTTAAGTGTTCCACCTCAAGTTTGGAAAAGTGTTTTATCATTTCATCATGATCGTCATTTTGAATCTTGTTTTTCAGATTAGAATTTTCAGCTTCAAGTTCCACAATACGTTTTTGAGCGATAGTGTAAGCATCATGCATGTCAGAAAATCTAGATACAGTAAGCACAGAATTTGTTGCAGAATAAAACACAACTTTGGATAAGCAATCAGCAATTAGGTTCTCATTTTCAATAAGAATGTTTTTCTTCTCAATTTCATCACACTTCTTATCTACAGCATGTTGGTCCACCTCAGCCTCTATTTGATCAAAAACTTATTTCATTTCCTTAATTTTGTTGACGATAGCTTTTTGAATTCCCTCAAAATGGTCTTTGATTGTTTTGAAAAATAGGATTACCTCGGTGAGATAACATGTCTGTGTTTGTTCAAAACCCCTTTCCCCATCTATAAGACCCGTAGGTGTGATCCGCTTTTTACAGGTTTTATCAAATTCTGAAAAAAGTTGTACTAGAGAATAAATGTTTACTTGTACTTGACTTTTTGTTGGGAGAACTTTAGGGACTAGCTTTGCAGGTGTATTAGGAGGATACGCCATCATAGCTGTAATTGGTTTTGCAGTTTTGGCCTTCTCTTTGAGAGATTTGGCCTTTATTTTGAGAAGGTCACCAGACCAAAATATCTGCTCAGGGGTCAATTATTTTTGAGGTGTGAAAGTTGCTAGATATTTCTCTTTCAAGTAATCATGTGGTGCAATCTTAACCTTCTTTTTCACACACTCTGGGTCTTTCATTTTTCAATCATTTGTTTTCTAGTAGTCTCAGCTATCTTTAGGGTGTCCTCTGAGTCATGAACTAAGGGATGAGCATGGTTAGTCTTTACAATCTCATGACCATTATATAGAGCAGGTTGAATTTGCTTTGCTTTAGACAGATAAAAAGGGTTCTTGTAGCCTATTGCCACCCTATTGATTTCATCATAAAAGGACTTCGGTTTGCATAACATATGAACTATTTGAAGAGACTGATCTTGTTTATATAGCTTATCTTTAACCTTTTCTTTTAAGAGTTTCATGTCTAGAAATTCTTCAAGGAGCTTATTTTTTTCTGTTTAAAATCCTGTTGTAACGTTGATACTTCTTCCCTAATTAACTTGTTATGGTTAAGGGTAGAGTTAAGTTGAATTTTAACAGAATGAAGTTTCTTTTGTAAATATTCTTCCTTAACATTGCGGTCTTTGATAATCATTCTCATCTGTGTATCAATTAGCAGTTCTCGTTTAGTTAGTTCAAATTGGGCGGCCCTTTTTTCATAAGCTTTAGCTAATTCCTTATATCTAGCAAGTTTAGCAGTTATGGATGTAAAACAGTGTCATTTTTAGCTTGTGAAAGATCTGCAACCACTCTATCTCGCTCTGGGCCTAGATAAGGACCATTAACACCTGTAGCAATCTCATCTCTGCACCGTCCCATCTTGAATGGGCCTTCATCAAATTCGTTGTTGCCATGACTCAAAGTCAGTCCTGTCAAGCATGGGAGGTCGGGTATCAGAACCGGTCGCTTGAATATCTTCTAACTGATTGGACATTTTAACTCATTATGAAATGATATGATTCGATCGATCAATGATTAGTGATTGTATGTAAAAAGTGGTGATGTGAAATTAAGTGTTTTTGTTGTTTTGGTTTGAAAAGGTTTGAGTTTGATTGTAGTTCAAGTGTCAAAGTAGTCCAATAGTCTAAAAAACAGTGTCTCAAACCGCTGGAATAGTAACCAAACCGCTATAGTCAAACCGCTATGAATGGTAAACCGCTATGAAGACAAACTGCCAAACCGCTACCTAGAAATGAAATGGGCAGAGGTTTGATTCTAAATCGCTATGAGAATTAGTCTTCAAAAACCTGCAAACCGCTATGGTATCAAACCGCTGTCAACATAAAACTGCTACTAGAAAAAGTTGGTAAACCGCTATGAAGAAAACATACCAAACCGCTACCATAAAATGAAATTGGTAGAGGTTTATTTCCCAAATCGCTATGAGAAATTGTCTTCAAAAACCTGTAAACCGCTATGGTATCAAACCGCTATGATTACCAAACCTCTACTAGTAAACCGCTACACTAAAAGACAAGCCGTTACTGATAAACCTCTGCCTAATAAGACAAACCGTTGTCAGAAACGTCAAACAGCTAGCACAATGTACGACCCTGACAAATCACTAGAATAGTATACTTCCCTAACAAACCGCCAGAATAGTAGACCAAACCGCCATGACTAACAACAAACAGAATACCTAACCGCTGCGATGAACTATGAACTTTTACACCTTAAAACACCTAAAAATCACCCTTTTGAACATTTTGACTTGGATTCTTTTGCAGAAATCAGTATTAGAAGGCTATAGCAACTACAAAAACATGAATTTTAACACACGAAATGTGAAAATCAATGATACTCAAGAACAAGAGCTAAAACCTCCTAAAACTCAACTTTTGATCTAAACCAAGCACTAAAACACACACACAAACGATCTAATCATCCCATGAGCTCTGATACCAATTGTAGTATATTGGATATCATCACACAATCGAATGGTTAGTGGATTAGTTGAATGCTAGAGAGAGAAACATAGAAAATGCACACTCCTCTAGAGAGATAAAGGGTATGTGTATAAAATGACTAACCACCTCTACTATAAGATGGAAGAGGCTTATATAGGTGTGTACAAAAATGTTAAACTTTAAACTATGAGCTATTATAAATTGGTAAAATACACGGGGTGACCGAGTCTTTTTCTAATATCTAACAGTATTTTATCCTAAGGTTTAAGAGGATGAATACAAATAATAGAGGGTAAAGTAAAGTGGATAGATTTGTCTGATTATAGTTCCTACGGATCCACCATAATGTCATGAATCTTGATTATGGTAGATCCGTGGGTCTATGAAAGCCATATAAATGACCAACAAATGTAATGAAGTTCCCTCAACAAAGATAAACTTATATCTAACGTAAATAAGGCATACATAGCATTCATTAGCATAAATTTTATCCAAGATAACATAGTTTAACGCAAAAGATACTACTTGCATTCATTAAGATAGCATAATATTATCCTAAAATAGCAATTCATGATTGCTAGAGAGTGAGTTACGTCTAATTTAAAATTGATCTCCGGTTCTCTAGTATGCTAGCAAAGGAGATGATTGGTTTGAGCTCTCCACTGATGATGGTGAGTAAGGTATGTCAAGCTTAACTTCTTTACTCTAATTCCTCTTTTTCTCATTCTTCCTATTGATGAAGCTCATCATTCGATAGTGCATAACGAATTATAGTGTATGGTGAGGACGAAAAAGTTTAGGATGTTTAGAAAGAACGAGTCGGTATAGACGAGTAATGAGTAAACCATATAGAAGAGGATAATCGACTATATTTTTGACACTCTTAATTTTATGAGCAATGAAGTAGGCAAGGTTAAAGTCTTGAGATTTTTTAAGATGATAAAGCATGATGGCAGAGCATGCATCTATGGAGCGTTTGTGAGTGTCGACACTCACAAATGATGAGTTCCCAATCCTTGATGTTGGGAGAAAGATTATCTCGGAGGATAATGGTAGGATTTAAGTAATTTTGATGAATTGATGGAATGCAAATGTTTTGAACAACATTTCTAATGTTTGGAAGGTTAGTTTGATAAGAGACATTTTTTCACAAGTAGTGTTCAAATGTTCCAATGAACATTCCTTTGAAAAGTTACATGTACCTTTGTAACACCCCCATTTTTACAATATAGCAGCGGAAGCTAATCTGGGGTATTACTTCATGGAAACAACAATCATAATCATAGAAAATGACCCAAAAGAGACGTTTGTTCAAAAGATACGTTATCATTCATTTCAAATCAGAGTTTTACAAAGGCAGGTCCCAAAATCTAGTTACATACAATGTGAATGATAACAAGTTTTTAGCCATCTTCGAGTCCATGCCACTCCGTGCCGTATATTACTCAATAACCTAAGATAACCATGCTAAAAAGGATCAATACAAAGGTTGAGTGAAATTCATAGGTTTATAATAAAATAGTTGAAATTATGTTGTTATACACCCATAAGTGGTAATAACTGCAATGAGTATAATTATTATAGAAAACAGTATTATTGCCCTAAGCTTATGAATCACATATTTAAACTCAATAGAACTGGGAACCTTTACCAGGAGATATATTAGGAGTCACTACCCTAAGGGATACTTCGATCTACTATCCAAAGAGATATTGAGAGATATTACCCAAAGAGATATTGGGAGATACTACCCAAAGAGATATTGGGAGATATTACCCAAAGAGATATTGGGAGATACTACCCAAAGAGATATTAGGAGTTATTACCCTAAGAGATACTTTCATGTATTTAGGCAATAATATATCAGGGTAGCATATAGTTTAGAGAACACTTGCATTCTCGGGTTTTCACTGCCTATAACATGTTTTAAAGCATGTGAAGATTTTTATCTCATTAGTCTTTGAAAAGTTATCACATAGTTATATGATAAACGAGTATGCAAAGAGTTTGTAACAAACATGTATCCATCCTTGTGGGTTTATTAACATTGTTAAATAAGTAAGGCGAGGTTTTGAATTTCAACAATATCAGTTTTAAAGTTATTGTTATTAAAAACAATTGAACATTGTATCCCCCTCGCGGGTTTATAAAACATTCAAAAGATTGAAAAGCGAGGCTATGAACTCACCTGATATGTAGATGTAATAAATATTCCAAAATGAAAGCTGACGACCTTATCACAATCTTAACAGGGAAGGTTGATATAGCAAATGATAGTAAACAGCCACGTCACGCAACCTGAGTAAATATGTTGAGTCTTAGGAAGATTGTACTCTAGAACTTTAGTTTTAAGAGTTATGAGTTTGATTGAAGAGTTTGGAATTATTGTATCACCGTTCGGGCCATATTACTTTCAGAAGTCATTCAGTATACGTTGAGGAGCTAGGGCCACTTTAAATTGTAAACCACAACAGTCACAGAACGTAATACCAAGATGAAACCCCTTAATATGAAGCTCCCTAGTATTGTGATATGATATAATCGGTTTTAAGCGTTTTGATTAATATCTGGAAATGTTAAGCACGAGAAGCGTTAATTAAAGTTATGTCTTGTAAGGTTTTAAACATGTTTTTATACTTTTTCAAAATGTTACATTTTAGACCCTTGAGTTTGAAAAGTGGCAAAATATACCCTTGGGGTTTGCACTTTTACGAGTTTGGTCCTTCAAGTTTAAAAGATATACCAAGTAAACCTTGCACTTTGAAAAGTGACATAATAGACCCCTATAGTTATAACTTTGATAAAATGACATATTCAGCCCTTCTAGTTATTAATTTCAGAAAGTTACGATATATACCCCTTGCATGGATTATAATTACAAAACATGTCCAAATTGCCATGCAAGCTTATGTTAACATTTCAATAGACATTTATAAGTTATAATAAACTAAAATATGAAGATTTAACACAACGCAAGTTTAAATTAACGATTCGTTAAGCTAGGAAGTAAAACGGGTCATATTAGGGTTTTAAAATGAAAACGCGCGGGTTTTAAGTTCAAATTCCTTCAATAATCAATAAAGTGGTTATTTTAACATTAGTTAAGCATGCTAGGATAGATTATAACAACATTTAACTATTATAACATTTAGTTTTAAGAAAAACGCGAAATTAGGGTTTCGGGTGTACGGTTTTGGATCAAAATGGAAAATGAGCATGAATTGAGTTATGAAACTTTAACAAGAGTATATTTAGGATCATATGAACATTATAAGAGTGTAGGAGTAGAAGTAGAATCCTTAGAACCTGGGTTTATAGCTTAGAAACGGGTCGAAATCGGGACTTTTAGCTTCGTACGCCTAGAATAACGACTCCCGGGCTTCGTTTCTTGGTTTCTTTTGCTTCCTTTCTGAACTTGAGCCTTATTAAGATCTCTTAGGATCTATTAGAGCAAAGTATTGCTTCTATGTAAGGGTTATAGAGGAGGAAGTGGGGGATGAAGAAAAATGAATGATTTAGGTTCCTATTTATAGTCATATGATCCTTAAAGCTTAAGGTATGCTTGAAATCTGAGATGGGGCATGTGTACAAGCTAGGTAGGGATGTGGAGAAGCTAGTAGATGTGTTGTATAAGCTAGGAAGTAGCTTTGGTGAGGTGTTTTGGTCTTGGTGATGCCGTAGGTACAAAAGAAAGAACAAGAGAGCATGTGATCAATTTTTAATTATAAATGAAGTAGATATTTGTTTGAGGTGCTTGTAAGCAGCTTGCACTTCAAGTAGGTGCATCATCAAGGTGCTTGAATGCAAGAAAAACTTTCAAATTGGGTCAAAATGCAAAGGTTTTGATTTCGGGTTCATTAGGGTTCAATTAGGGTTTTCAAGCTTGAATTTCGTGTATACTTGATTAGGAATGATAGGTTACTGATCCTAAGACTTATATTAAGGATTATAATCAAAAGTTGATAGGTGGTTTGGGTTAAAATGGGTAGAAAATGAGTAAACGGGTCAAAAGTTACAATTAGGGCATAATTAGGGTTTTCTAGTTTTATTTCTTGTACATTGTTGTTAATATGGTGAAATGATGATGGAAAGTGATTGAGAATGTTGTAATTTATGTTATTACAACTTATTTAAGTATTGGTTTAGGTTTACAATGGATAAAAACGAAGAAACGAGTCATGGTTTAGAAACTAGCTCAGTTTTAGGGTTTAGGGTTTTGAATTAGGGTTTTGAGTGCAAAAAGATGTATGAAAGCTTATGAATAGAATATTTAGGGTTTACACATTATAAAATGAGTATAGTAGCTTGTACACAAGTGATGGTGAAGAAATTAGAATGAAAACGGAGGTAAAACGGCTATTTTGGAGATCATGCTTAATGACTTGTACATTGAGCTTTTAGAGACTTGTACTTTGACTTGAAGAGATTTTATATTTCAAATGAGATGTTATATTGCTTGTACATATGCTTTAGTAGCTTGTGCATTCACTTTAGATGTTAATCCTTCATGAAATTAGGGTTTAGAGGCATCTGATTACGGTTTAAAGCCCGTTTTGATATAACGTTGCGAATGGTACATTACAGGAATAATGTACTTTGTAATAAGGATATGATGATATTGACTTGACATATTGTGATGTTTGCTTGACATATATGAAGACATGATGGCCATAGATAGGTTGCGTGAGCTTGTCTACTTTAGTTATGCAAGTTACCTTGCTTAATGAGATATTGACAATGCAAGTAATGTAATAAAGCGAAAAATTTCCCCGTACAATTGTGATCATAGTAAAATAGGTTGATGAAGATTCTTGGGTTGTTATATATTCCGCTGTGCTTAATCAATCAATGTTATTCATACCCTAGTTGAGTCCAGATTCTTGGATCTTACACTATCTATCCTATCTATACTGCTACAAAAGAAAGTAAATAAAAGACAGAAAATGTAAAAAAAAACTCCCCAAGATAAGGTTGCGTCCACCTTTTTATCCATTTTTACTGCGTCATATCTAAGTGTAAAATGGGCTTGGTTCATTCACTTGCTGGACATGATAATCTTTTATAATTTGGGCCAAGATTATGTATCATCACAAAGAAATGGGCCACGATCCCATAAGCACTTCTCATTTGCTGGGCTCGTTATATAACCAAATTGTGCCAAGATTTGCTTTAAGGTGGGCTGACACTTGGTCCTGGACCTGTAATAATAATATTTATGGGTCGGTCCGACCCATATATTATGGAGTCGGTCCGACCCAATAAAAGAATAATGCACCGTCAGAGCCAAATTTTCGTGCTCTTTCCAATTGCATGCTCGGAGAATTTTTCTGACTTTGTCTTGGCATCAAATAATAATTAAACGTCATCAAATCGAGCCCGAAAATTCTCGTTTTTGCTTTGTTTTTAATCCTTAGTACATGCATGACATAAAAACACAAACAAAACATATTTGCAATAATATTAAGCATATTTTATGTTTTTAGTCCAATTAATAGTGTTTTCTGGGTTATAAATGATATGTGTTTTAGCACACATCATTGGATTAGGCGCAGGAAGAGATGGTGAGTTGGGCTGGACATGTGGTGTTGGGTCAGTGGTAACTGGGGTGATGTTTGGAGCAGTGCTATTGAATATATGGTGTGGGTCGGTGGTAGGAGTGTTGGGAGTTAGACTGGTGGTTGATTAGTGCAATGACTTGGTATGAACAGGTGTGTGGTATTGGCGTATTTGGAATTGGAGTCTAGCCGGTGGGATTTGGGTTAGGGGTTATGTTAGGTCTGAAATTCAGGATCAATAAGCAATATAGTGATAATCTAGAGAGAGAAAGTAGATAGAGAAAGAGGGAGGAGGAGGATTAGAGAAAAGATTAAAATGAGATTAAGAAACACCTAGATACACACAGAAGACACACCTCACAAATGAGGTGGTGGAGGGGTATTTATACCCTTTTACAATGAATGACCATGGAGCCCTTGTCTTCTAGACATTTACAATTTAGCCCCTTTGACTTATAGTCTTTGACTATTTACCATCTACCTAACCTATTACACAATAATATTTCATTATGTATTACAAGACATTTATCTCAATAAGATCGTCACTTTTATCAATCCTAACAATCTTCCCCCAATAGACGATCATTGAGATCTCTCTTTGATTGCATTAATGATCATCATTTCCTTATTCGTGACAAGTGCGAATGGAAAAATGGTCTCATTAAAGGTGATAGACGGGAAATGATTATATTGTTGGTGGAAAGGTTAAGGCAACGAAATCCAAGGTGGTTTGATGGGTAGCCAAGGAAAGTACATGGAATGAAGCGTGGGCCAAGTTTATGATTTGTGTCGATGTGGACATAACACAAACATTCAAAGACACGTAAAGACATGTAGTTGGGTTCTGTGTTATATAGGCGAACGTGAGGTGTGTCGTTATTTATGACGGTGGATGGTAAAATATTTAAAAAGGTAGGTGGCCATGTAGAGGGCTTCGACCCAAAAATGAGGTGGAAGATGGGCTTGGAAAAGTAAGGTACCGATAAGGTTGTTTATTATCCGAATCATACGTTTGGATTTACTATTTTGTTAAGAGGTAGGGGACACGAGAAACGTGTATGGATGCCGTGTTTGGTAAATAATCGGTGAAAGATGGTGTTATTAAACTCACCACCATGGTAATATTGAAAAGCTTTAATTTCCTTATTAAATTGGGTTTTTACAAGAGAACGAAATTCAACAAACTTAGCAAAACTGTCAGATTTGTTACGCAAAGGACATACCCACAAGTAATGAGAATAATGGTCCAAAAAACATAGTACTTAATATCACTTTGACTCGGAAGTGGGGAAGTCCACAAATCTGAATGCACCAATATCAAAAGCAAAATTAACTACAATATCAAAAATAGAAAATGAAAGCCTCGCATGCTTGGCAAATTGACAAGTATGGCAAAGGTGAGGAGACTTCACTTTATTACACAAAATAGAATTATTAGATCACTTTATTACACAAAATAGAATTATTAGAAAGTAAATAACATAACATTTCATTTCCCGGATGTCTAAGTCGTTGGTGTCACGTATGATGACTATCAAGAAAAACTTGTGGGTAGGATGTAGGCGAGGTGACATGATACAAGTCTCTAGTGCTATCACAACGGAGAAGAATTTGCCGAGTCACATAGTCTTTCACAGAAATACCAAACTCGTCAAATTCAATAGAAACGTTGTTGTCACGAGTAAATTGACGTACATAAATTATTATTTTTTCAGTATGTGGAGTAATCAAAACAATGTGAAGATTAAGTGAACGGTGAGGGTTATGCAACAAGCTATGGCCCGTGTTGGTGACGGATATGGAATTACCATCACCAACAATGAGAGACGGATAAATACTTTTATTATAAATAGTACTAAGATTATGTGAATTAGAATTTAAATGAGAAGACGCACATATATCCATATTCCAGCCGATGTTATTAAGATTTTGGAGAGTTAAGGTATTAAACGCTTGCGGGTGAAAAAGTTAATTTCTTGACCATTGGACCCCACAAATGAGCTTGAGTTATGATGATGGACCTGTTGTGTTACTTGCCGTTGGGCCGGATGGGCATACAAGTCAAATGGGCTAGCAATCGTTGTTGGGCCAATGCCAACTGAAACAACCGGGCTTGGTCCATACCTTGAAAACTTTTAAACGAGCCACTTGGGCCTCCACTGGATGCACATGAGTTAGTAGAAGACCAAAGTGAATTACTACGTGCTACAATATTATTATTTATTACGACTTGTAGTATCATGGATAAACTTGCATCCATTTCCCCATTTACAAGTCCCTGTTCGGCTAAAATGACAAGCGTTAGTAGAGGTGGGTCCACGAGAGTTACGAGCCCGAGAGTCACGGATGTTGTTGGTAGTAGTCTCGGCCAAAGGAACGGTTATGTTCACTATGATGAAAGGTGAGTGATATGGACGTGATGCTAATTGGTATCGTATATATACGTACTAGCCGTATGTATATAATATTAAGTATCCCGTTAGAAATAAGAATCACTTTAGAAAAAGTAATAATTAAATCTTTCGGAGTCGTATCCCAACGAGAATTGAATTGGAATTTACGTTAATGCTTGTAGTTTGATACTTGATTATCTTTTGGTTTTTGGTTTTGAATTATACTAATTCTATAATAATAAACTAAATTATAACTAAATAATAAAAAGCAAGATAAATAGATCAAATATATGAAATAAAAGAATATGATTGTCAAGTGAGGTGAAAAGATCATTAAATGTGAAATAAAAAGATAATAAAGAATTGGTACCCGTTTAAAAACCGTTTTCTCACAACGTTGGCTTATATTGAAAACAAGCCTTTATTTTGATACAAATTACTTTAAATGATGACGAATTAACACCAGTAAAAATATTATTTTCTCAGACGTTGGTTATTTGAAATAACAAATTTCTTATAAAAGTATTAATTACTAGATTTGATGTTTGATTATTTCTCCAGCTTTTTCCCTTCGAAATATTCAAATAAGAAATGTAAATAATCCAAAAATTAGTAATCAACAATTTACTTTTTAATCCACACTTAACTCACTAGTCGCTACTCACTTAATAAGCATATAGAAATCTACTCGCTAAATATCGCAATTAAACTATTAATAATAAGCATAAGCTAAACATGGCAATAGATATAAAAATAGATAAATAAAGAGATAAGCAAAAGATGAAACCCGGACTAAAGGTCGCCGAGTTCGAGCTAATAACGAGCAAAACGGTATCATAACTTGCAACAATACAAAAGATACCCATCTCCAAGCTAATAAACCATATCATTACTCGTTGCCTCATAACCATCCATTCAATCGCCACTTGAAGCAATAAAGTTTCAAACTTTAACACTAAAAACCACTAATCTTTGTTTTTAAACTATAAAAATGCAAACTTTATAAAATAAAATGACTAAAAGATGAAACTTTTATAAAAAGATTAAAACTTTTATAAAAAGATTAAAACTTTAAGGCTTAAAACATTAAACTAACAAGATTTATAAAATAAAAGTTTATAAAAAAAGTGATTAAAGAGGACTAAAATAGATATTAAGTGGGTAAAAAGTGGTTAGTTAAAACATAAAAATTAAGACTTGAAATTAATGACACATAACCATAAAATAATAGTGATTAAATCTTTACCTTAAATGAAGGTTAATACAAAATTTATAGTCTAAAACTAATTTATACTACTCCTACTCAAAGAAAAAAAATGAAACGAAAAGTAAAATAAGAAGAAAAAAAAACGAATGAAAATAAAATATGATAGAACCATCCATGTTGCTGCATCCCCTACTCCTCTAATTCTATCTATCTAATACAAGAAAAAAAATGATAATCAAATGATTGAAAAGATAAGAAGATGTGTTCCCATTTGCTGCTTTCATCTCTTTATATATTTTCTATGCGTCAACAGTACGCCAATGATAAAATGGACTTAGGCCCTTCTCCACACTACTGGGCCATTCAATGCAATTGGGCCTCAGTTTTGTTCTTGGGCCATATTTATATAAAGAGGCTTAGTGATATATATAGAGGGTCGGTTCGGCCCATATAAATGGTGTCGGGCCGGCCCAATAAAAGATGAAGGCGCCGTTTGACTCGAATTTCCGTGCTCTTTCCAATGGCATGCTCGGGAAATATTAACGACTTCGTCTTGATCTAAAAAAACGCGTAAACGTCTTCAAATCTTAACCGAAAGTCACCGTTTTTGCTTTATTTTCAATCTCTTGTACTTGCAAGACATAAAAACACAAACCAAACAATATTTATCATATTTCATGTTTTTAGTCCAATTAATAGTGTTTTCTGGGTTATAAATGATGTGTATTTTAGCACACATCACTAATGATGGTTATTAGGGTGTAGGCTTTAGAGTTGAGATCCTTAAAAATCCAATATTTAGCATAGATCAAAAGAACCAATCCCCACCATCCTTTATTTTTCATCCAAAGGTTGTGATTAACACCCACTTTCTGCATCAAAGGGTAAATCTGGAAAATATAAAAGCCTCATTTTATAATCAGACCTCATTATTTCCTAAAAAAAACACACACATTCTCTCAGTTGACAACCACCGTCGACCGATCCACCAAACCATCGCCAACCACCAACCACCAAACCACCAAGCCACAACCGACACATCCACAAACCACCAACCACAAACCACCACCGATTAAAAACCACCATCACCAACCACCGACGATTTATCGATTACAGCATAAATCGTAATAGGTTTTCTAATAAATTGATGTTAATCAGTTAAATGAAAAAAAGTTAGTTGATGTTCGAGTTTTAGATGTTGCAATTCAGGTGGTGGATTGTGAAATCAGGTTAGGGAGAAGTTTCCTCAACATACATAAGAGAATCTATTTGGTGTTCAAGGTAAATCACATGTGATTCTCGATATTTCTTGTAGATGTTGCTTATTTTGTTTATTATTTGTTGCTTAAGTAGTAGATGTTGCTTATTTAGGTTTTTAGCTTTTTAGGTTTTTGATGCTTATTATTGCTTATTTTGGTAGGTTGTCGTAGTTGTGTTTATCTTTGTTGTTTTATGATTGTTGATGCACACCGTGTGTTTGATGAAATAAGACTATGATAATCACACGTGATTTAGTAAGTTTTTATTTATGATTGGGCATTTTTTTTTTCAAAGTTTGATCGATTTTTGATTGATTGCATCATAAATCTCAATAGGTTTGCTAAAAAAATGATGTTAATCAGTTAAATGAAACAAACTTAGTTAAATGAAATAATTCAGGTGGTAGATTTTGAAATCAGGTTATGGATGAAGTTGTTGATGATCCAAATACATAAGAGAATCTATTTGTTGTTCAAAGTTCACTTGATCGTTCACTCGACCTACTATGGTACAAGTTAAGTAACGGGTCATTTTTGTATGGGTCGACACTGGATGTGTTGGACATAACTGAGTTTTTTTGTCTTAAATCTATAATTTTTATAAAAGTTTGGTGTAAATCACATGTGATTCTTGTGTAAATCACATGTGATTTTCATCTGGTGTACCATCTTTATAAACTTATTATGTGATCCTAATGTTCTTGATGATGTCTTTATGAGTGATTTGTTATATTACTCTAATGTTCAGTTTATCTGATATGTAGATGCATAAGGCGGAGTGTTTGGATTAAGGGTGTAAATGTTGTCTGGTACTTAGGATATCCTTTAAAGCTTGGTGAATTGGTGTTGGTGGTTCTCAGATTTATGTTTTTTTGTCTTAGAAAGTTCTGTATGTTTCTTGTTATTTGTTACCTCTGCATGTTTTTGTTTGTGATTTCGTAACAGGTTCTATTACAAGAGTTTTAAACGAAAGAGGGTTGTGAGATGGTTAAGATTAGAGATGGTGCAGAAATGTGACAATGTTGCAGAATACAAGGTAATTTAATTGCAGTTTTAAAAAATATTTATTAACTGTTATTTGTTACAACAATCACATGTGATTCTTGTGTAAATCACAAGTGATTCTTGTGTAAATCACATGTGATTTTTGTGTAAATCACATGTGATTCCAGCATAGTATTAATTTGTGTCTTTTTATGTTTTGTAATAAGGTTATGCTTTCTCTTGAATACGGCTCAGTGGAATGTACTTGTAGGCATTTCTTCGTTTTTAAAATTGGAAGAGAAGTAACACTTAAAGTTAGAGCTAAGCAGAGGAAGAAATATGGACACCGTGGAGAGAAGACTAACAAGCACACAAAGATAACATGTGAGTCAAATCCAAAATATATTGCAAAACTAGCGAAAATTGCTGTTGCTGAACAAGCGGCGAGCATTGCTGCGGAACAAGCGACAAGAATTGATGCAGCTGAACAAGCGACTAACACTTCTTGAATATCTTATTTTGTTTAGATTTGCATTTTTCATATCATACTTTGTTTAAATTTGTATTTTTCTTATTTTTGTTGCACAGTTGGAAAAAGTGTTATGCGGATCTTAATTCGACTATTTTTAATTGAATACTTTTTGTTTGATTTTCTAGCAGATTTTGTATTTTTAACTGAATAAAGATGCAAGCTGTAAAACTACATCCGGAGAATCACATATGATTCTACAAGAATCACATGTGATTGTGAACATTGTATACTTTATTCACAAAATCATATGTGATTCTTAACAAAATCACATGTGATTCATAAACAAATCACATGTGATTCATAAAGGATCGTTGTTCAATTTGTTCTTCTTTATTGAATTATTTAGTTTCTGCCTAAATATTTGCTGGAGTCTCTCACGTATGTGCTTGTGATTACATAAGTACTATACATTCTCAAAGGCTAGAAGATCTATCTAGTTCAAGATCCTAACATGCAATAGGGACAAAATGGATTTTGAAGAACAAGCGGGATGCCCGAGGCATAGTTGTAAGGAATAAAGCAAGGTTGGTTGCACAGGGACACCGACAAGAGGAGGGCATTGATTACGATGAGGTATTTGCACCAGTGGCCAGAATAGAGGCTATCAGACTGTTTTTGGCTTTTGCTTCTTATATGGGCTTTCTGAGTTATAGCTGCTGACGTTATATGAGTGCCTTTCTATTATGAGAATGAAGAAGTAGTGTATGTCACTCTGCCTAAGGATTTGACGATCCTTACTTCCCAATAGCTCTTGTATTCAGCTGTGGTTTAAGATCTGTATGGACTCATCAAGCACCTCGTGCCTGTATGCAAGATTGTTTCTTTCTGTTACAACACAAACTACAGAAGAGGTACTATTGACAAGACACTTTCACAAAGAATGATTCCAGGATATAATTTTGATACAGGTTTTGTGGATGACTCATCTTGGTTCAGCCATAAGCATGGTGTTGATGATTTTGTGGTATTGATGAAAGGTGATTTTGAAATAGTGCTATGTGAGAGACGTTCGTTCTTAGGTTACAGTGAAACAGTTGTCTGATGGTCTTTTTATCAGCCAAGAAAGTACCTTAAGATATGTTACTAAGTTCGACATGAATCTATATGAACTGCAACAACACCCTATGAATGCTGCTAAGGACCAAATGAAAGACGAGACTGTTCCACCAGTTAATGTAAATTTGTAAACCGAATCCTGATTGGTTCACTTTTGTATCTCACAGCTTCAAGACTGACATAATGTATGCAGTTAGTGCTTGTTCCCGGACATCAAAAAAAAATAAGGTTACTCCACTGTCTTCTCTCTGAATGCAGTCAATGAAAATCTTAAGTATCTTACAGGCAACCCAAAATTAGGCTTGTGGTTCCCTAAAAATTCTCCCTTTCAAGTTGGAAGCTTACAGTGACAGTGATTATGCTGGGTTATCATGGGGATAGGATATCCCACTACAGGTGGATGTCTCAATTTCTGGCAGAAGGTATATTTCATGGGCAGTGCAATAAGCAGCTATTGTGGCTACTTTTTCCACTGAGCCGTATATGTTGCTGATGTAGCTGGCTGCTGCTCAGGTTCTTTGGATTCAGGAACAGTGCTGGATTATGGTTTCTACTTCATGAATACCAAAAATCTTCATCGACAACCAGAGACATTATGCATTGGTGGAGACCCAGTCTTTCATCTAAAGACCAAGCATATTGAGATTCGGCATCATCTTTATAAGAAGATGCCAAAAATGTGCATGAAATTGATTCAAGTGCTGAAGAATCCACACCGGATGACAATGTGGCTGATTTACTGACAAAGCATATGATGGACCAGATTTGCGTATCTGGTGGTCCATATGGGGATGGTGAATACCCTTCGTGAAATTGAGGGGGGTATAGCCCTAAGGGGAGGCTTGTTGTTGTATAATGTATATTCTAACTTTCTTGCGGGTGGATTATGATGTTTTTGTGGATATTATTTTTCTTGTAATTGTTTTTATATTAGTCAATACTGCTGCTAGTGTACCTTATTCCTGCTGACAGGTTGTTGGTTTCTGGCTGGTTGTACTATGGTTATGCTGGTAGTTATCTTTTTCTGCTGGGACGTTGGTTTCTGTCTGGTTGTACTATGATTCTGCTGGTAGTTATCTTTCCTGCTGGACGATTGGTTTCTGCTGGTTGTACTATGGTTCTGCTGGTAGTTATCTTTCCTGCTGGACGATTGGTTTATGCTGGTTGTACTATGATTCTGCTGGTAGTTATCTTTCCTGCTGACTGATGGTCTCTGCTGGTTGTCTATGGTTCGCTGGTAGTTATCTTTCCTGCTGGGTCGATTGGTTTCTGTGGTTGTACATATGGTTTGTGGTTGGTTATCTTTCCTGACTGGACGATTGGTTTCTGCTGGTTTGTAACGATGGTTCTGCGTGGTTAGTTTATCTTTCCTATGGCAGATTGTCTCTGTGGTTGTACTACTGGTTCTGCTGGGACGTTATTGTTCCTGCTGGTAGCTATGGGTATGCTGCTGGTAGATCATTTTGCTGATAGGGTGTTTGTTCCCTGCTGTCTACATGGTGTCTGCTGTGGTGACCTCTTTCTCTGCCGCACTAGTTCACTTGGTTCTGCTGACAGTTCATACCTGTTGTGGATACAATGTATCTGCTGCCTGACGAGTGTGTGATGGTACATATCAATTCTGTGATTGACTTGTTTCTGATCTGTTTTCTTTATGACTTGTTACTGCTGGTGACATTCTACCTGCTGTCTTAAAAAAATATATGCAAGTTGCTTAGTTTTCGTTTTAAATTTCAATTAGACTGGAGATTGGCGGGTCACACTTGCATGAAAAAAGCGCGGACAAGTTGATTTTTCATCAATTACTTCAACTTCGAGGTTAATATCTTTACCATTCGAATTTAAGAGGTTAACTTTCTTCCACATTGGTCATCTTTAACCTAATTACCCCAAAATAAAATCTTCATCTTTCCCACACAAACTCATACATCAATAAATCTTGTTCGCCTTTGTAATACATATTCTTCATCCTACATTCAGTATATCACCAATGGAGGCACTCCATTACAAGTGATCTACAACCGAATAGCTTACTTGGGAGGGTAAAGAGGTTCCGAGACTTCTCAGATATCCTCAGCTATTCAGTTGGACCACTCTCATTGAGGTACGCCTTATACTCATGACCCTCGGTCGTGTTTGAATCTTTCGGTCAAACATTTTTGGGCAAACAGCTACCGTCAGATCAAAATGTCTCTGGGTCTCATGACCTTGTTGAACTATTTGACGGCAGTGAGGTAGTCGTGTCTGAAGTCGCTCTTTAGGGCTAATTACAACTTGATGATGCTCATGGCTCTTTGACATGCAAATTGATGATATTTTTGCGGGTATGGGGAGCTATTGGGTATCCGCCCTAGGGTAGAACTACTTACTTTTCTTAAGCACCCATCGTCTCTCTGCAATGGAGATTTCTGGTGCATACCATTTTGCATTGTCTGAGCCCTAAGGCTGGAAGTTGGAATCAATTTCCAAGTTCCATTGCCACAGCCCTTATTTGTTTATCGACTGGTAGGGTTTATAATTTTTCACGCTTTATCTTAGAAGGGATGATTGACGAATTGTTAAGGTACAAGACATAATTTTATGTACAAACGGTTTTACAATTGCTTGTGGCCATAGAGACAGCTGACGGAACATCTCGCGACCCCAATTTGGTTTTAACTCGGCACATAATGTTTTCTATATGAAGTTAAAATTGGAGGGAGAGGCTATATACCTTTGTCACCACCCATGCTTCGCCATTGCTGCGGCTGGTGATGCTGCTGATGAGCTCATGCTGCTGCCAATGAGGCTGCTGGTAGTACAGCTGAGGCTCACAATGCCCTCAACTCTCCTTACGTTTTCCCTGTTTGGGAATCAACCACCGGTGAGGCAGCCTGAGACAGAATGGGATAGCTCCCTAACAATGTCTCACCTGGTAATGTCTGGAGACCATGGCCTTCTTTCCTGCGCCTAGACCACCTACCCGCCCGCTCACAGACTTTGAGTTTGAGGAGAAATTAGTGTTTGGCCCTGTCCCTAAACCAGCTGGAATTATTGTGGACCCTGATACTATTGACCCCATATCATTTTTGGGCCCACCGCCCATCCCTAGTTTTGTTGACCCCTGAATACTAGGAGAAACTCCCGTTATCTATTTGGTCTCCTACCTAGGACCTGCCCCTATATTGCGGACTGAGGACAGGATAATTCTCAATTACATGAAGATGATACATTCCTTGGAGGATTTCCTTGAGGAGACACATGGCTGGGCCTGTTGATGCTCATCCACCATGCCGATGGCTGTGGGAGGGCAGTGTACCCAGGCACTCTCTACAATTTTATCTGCAATGATGACAGGTGTATGGGCACGATAGACTTATTGGAAACTGAGATGGGACCTCTAGAAAATCATGGGGGGAGCAATTTTGACCCTTGTATCCCGCGTAAAGAAGTTGGAGCGAACGGTTAAACAATTGAGGTCAGCACGGATTGATGGGTGATACTCCTGCAACTGAAGGGTATGCTGTGGATATTCAAGAGGTGGTTGACCCTTGCAGGTATTTTCACGTTATGGCATCTGATGACTCTGGTATCACGATCAAGCTAATGTTCCCTCTGTGGGATATAGAGGAAGCGAGAGGAGGGAGTTCTTCTTAGGCGTAATGAGGTACAGGCATAGATCGTGCCAGACAAAGTTCAATATTCTGTTTTGCGCAGTTTCTCTGCTTAATCTTTCTGCTGATGTTTCTTTCATCAAGCAGCAGTCTCTAGCATTGTTGGTCTTCTGGTGTTGTGTAAAGGAATGGGCTCCATGCCTGATTTAGAATATCCTGCTGAGTTTCTTGCAGAGGATGCACAGGCCAGGCAACGCCTCGAAGAAGAACAGGCAAGTGCGCGGTTGGTCCAGCAGTTACAGGCTGAGGATTTGGCTCAGGCAGACGTGCCTCTTGTTTCTGAGCAGCGTGCGAAGGAATTAGATGAACTCTTGCTGCGTATGACAGACACGGACTGGTTGACTTTGATGATGCAAGTCGGTACAAATCCTGCACTGGCACGTGAGTTGTTGGGAGCTGATGTCAACGAAGACAACTTTATTGAGCGCATGACTGCCATTAAGGAACGGAAGAAGAGAGCCTTGGCAGATTTACGCTATAGAGCACTCAAGGGTAAGCCGCTAAAGCAATCAGAAGTCACCAAAATGATGCGTAACTTGGTTAAAAATCAGTGGTGTGCGGCTCATAATGGTACTATCACTATGAAAGCTGTCACGGCTATGTCGAAACAACAGTTGACTGAAGAATACGAGAATATCTGCAGACGTCTGGAAAAGGATCATTTATTGAGTGCTCAATATAATCTATTTCGACCCAAGCCTGCTATAACTGAGCCTCCTTCTAAAAGACAACGGGTTGAACGTGCTTCTTCACAGCCCTCTGATGTTCCTGCTGCTACCACACAACCTGCTGATGATCCTGATTCTGCTGGTGGTAGTAGTTTTCATCCTGCTGGTTCTACTCCTATGTCTGGTTCTGCTGTTCCTGATACTGCTGGTGCTCCACTTGATACTACTGGTACTGCTTCTACTGTTCCCACTTCAGCAGCAATGGATTCTGCTGCTTCTCGACATGAGCTTGGAATTTCTCCATTTGCAGATTCTGACAATAGTTCTTCCCCGTCACCTGTCTCTACTGATCACATACCCATTGATGTTCTCTTTGACTCTACATCCGGGGGTCTTCATGAGTTTTTCTTGGCTAGTGATGAGGACGCACCGATAGGTATGTCTCGCATTGCTGCTGACCCTGCCTCAGAAGATGAAGTACTCGCTGAGATACTCTTTCGGGGTCAGTATGTTTCTGGTGCTGGTGTTGTGGTTGTGGACAAACTCCCAGATGATGAGATTGTTGATCCACGGGTAAAGGTTGAACCCATTACTGATTCTGCCTCTTCTCCTCCTCGGTCTCGTAGTAAACATCGTGGGGTGCGAAGTGATACCTCTTTGTGGGATAGACCAGTTGACGACTTCCTCAGTTCTGAGAGTGAGAGTGATGATGATATAGAGGATTATATTCCCCCTATTCCGTATGGAGCATTTAAAGATTGGGAGATTGTGCGTTGCCCGCTTCGTAACACTTATTATCATGTGTATTATCAGGATAATCGACGGCACAAAAACTTTTTCTACCTGAAAGAGTTGCTGCCTCATGTCTATCGTGAGGATCTCCTTCTTTTACGTCGACGGATGAACAGGTACTTTCGGCTCAATCCAGATGTAGATGTTGGTTTAGACCTTTGGAGAGACGTCAATCTGTTGTGTCAGTCCCTTCATTCTGATGATGTGGAAGATTTTTGGAGAACACAAGATGAATGGGTTGTGAGTGGTTGGAGATTATATCCCAAGAGCTCTGTTCATGTACTGGACTTAACACATGGGAAAACCGTTTATATGTTTGTGGACAAGGTCTATCCTATCCGGGCTCCACTGCTTGAAAGGATGTTGCATCACAGGCTCACAGTTCCACCCTCATACTGTCGGGATGTTGTGGTTGCTGGACGTGTTATTCAGACGATTCAGGATGGCTTGCGGGAATCCTATGAGTGTCTTGCCTCTGCTCCTATGTAAGTTTGTGTATTATTTAGTGTTTGTTTTCAATAGCTTCGTTAGTATTATTTAAAAAAAAAAAAAAAAAAAAAAAAAAAAAAAAAAAAAAAAAAAAAAAAAACATGTACTCTTAGTTAGTGTTATACTGATAGTCTCGTGTTGTATAATTTTGGTGTTAGTTCTTGCACTGCACGACAAATGGTTTTCAACTCACCATGGCTAACAGCCGAGAAAGAGTTTGGCTCACCATTGCAAACGGCTTTAGTGTGTAACTCAAATCCGTTGATAGCTGTAAGGGTTTGCTAAAAATCCTATGGCCTTCACTCACCATGTTCTTGGAACAAAGAGTGGCTAGTCCAAGAGGGTACGGCTCTTGGTAAAGACCTTTTCAAATCCGTTGATGGTTGCCAGGTTACCCAAAACTGGATGGTTATCACTTTCCATATTCTTTGGATGAAAAGTGGCTAGTCCATAGCAAACGGCTCATGGTAAAGACCTTCTCAAATCCGTTGATAGTTGACAATTTACTCAAAATTGTATGGTTATCGACTCACCATGTTTCATGTACAAAGAGTTGACATGGTGGTTCTCAGTTGACCATGGACGTACACCTTTCTGGTGGCCAAAGAACTGACTACTCCAGAGTTAATGGCTAACTGGTAAAGAGACATCAAATCCATTTACATTTTTCAATGATTCACCTCTCACAGGAGTTAACACACCTGGAAGTGATGAGAATAGACTGAAATTTTTTGATTTGATGTACATACTTGTCAATGGTGCTGTTGCTGCAAAGTCTGGTAGTTGCTGCTTAGAGATGTTGCTGCCTCATTTGATTCTGCTGTTCATCGAGTTCATGCTGTTTCCTTTGATGCTGCTGTGGCTTCTATAGTTTCTGCTGCTTGTTGTGCTGCTGCTGGTTACTTTGTATACTGCTGCTGCTTACTCTGTTCCTGCTGCTCTTCAATTCTCTTGCCTCAAGAAGATCTATCTAGAAACTTGGAATTAACGGAGTCAACACCAAGTTTAGGGGAGGATTGTTGGGACAAATTACAAACGACTAAGTGTCGTTTCTGCTGTTAGACATATTCGTTTCTGCTGATAGCACTAAGTCGTTCCTGCTGACAGTTTAAATAGCATTCCTGCTGATTATGTTTCTGCTGGTCATGTTCTCGTTCCTGCTGACAGTGATAGAATCTGCTGATTGTTATTGATAGACGTAATTAATGTAATTAAGGAATTATAGTATTATCTCATTAATATAGGAATGAGATAAATTAGGAAGTGATTGATATTGATGTATATCTCTTTTTTTTTTTTTTTAATTTTTTTTTTTTTTTTTTTTTTTTTTTTTTTTTCTTCTTTTTATTTTTTTTTGTTTTTATATGCTGGTCCATGTTCTTTCGTTCTGCTGACAGTGCTAGAATCTGTGTTTGTTTATTGATAGACGGATTTAATGTTAATTAAGGTATTTATAGCTATATTTAGTTTTATCTCATTATTATAGGATGAGATATTTAGGAGTGATTGATATTGATGATATATCTCTTTTTGTTTTTTTTTTTTTTTCTTATTTACGAGAGTTTAGTTTTATCTTTGACCAATTTTGGGTTTCTTCTCTATAAAAGAATGGTAAACCGTCTAGCATTAGGGCAATGCACACGATTGTTAAAAGCACAGACTAAATTTTTATCTCAAGAATAGTTTTTGTTTAATTTTCTAGCAGATTTTGTATTTTTAATTGAATAAAGATGCAAGCTGTAAAACTACATCATAAGAATCACATGTGATTCTACAAGAATCACATGTGATTGTGAAACTTCTAAACTTTATTCATAAAATCACATGTGATTCTTAACAAAATCACATGTGATTCATAAACAAATCACATGTGATCTAAATATAAAAGCTTTCCCAGGCTACAACCATCAGATTATGGCATTTAGCAAAAAAATAAGAATACAAATGTTAAAAATTCAACATAATAGCAACTATAGATCCATTACTTGTTCGTACTTGTTCATTACTAAATCTGTAATAATTACCAAAATACAAACATCAACATCTAAACTTGTCTAGAAATTACAAACATAAAAAAACTATGACCATCAGTTACCTAAAGCATACTTCCATCAATTTTACCAAAAATTACCATTCACAATCACTTACAACCCATTAGTTTTACCAAAAGAGACTACCATTCACCATCACTTAGACTGCCAATTGAACCTTGCAACATAATCTTTGTTAGAAATTTTGAACCTCATGCGGCTCAACAACGAAACATGTTTCTCGGATTATGTACACAGGCCAACATCCGATTTTTAGTCAGTCTCACCAATGTAAGACCCCATATGAATAATCGTGAAAACTCCGCAGTCTAGATGATTCGGCTTCATTTGATTTTGGTTTAACAAAAGTCTTGGGATTAAGCTTCGGATCAACTGTCCTCTTAGATGCTTGATCCTTTGCAGCCTTTGAATTCAGTTTAAGCTTAGATACAACAATTTTCTTTTTATTGCCTGCATCAAACGGTTGATAATGACAAACTAAATGTTAATAAAACCTAAAATGTTAATAAACGCAAAAGAATGACAATATTGTACTACTTTATCTACAACAAAACTAATGATTATCAACTAAAATAAACAAAAAACTTAACCACATCAAAACAAATCACATGTGATTCTTAGGAAATCATATGTGATTTTTAAGAAAATCACATGTCATCTAAAATATAAAGACTTTCCTAGGCTACTACCATCAGATTATGACATATGTAAAAAAATTAGCAAAATAACAAGTAAAATCGATTTCATACTTCTGAATGAGATATTACCATCACTTTTACAAAGAAACTAACATCAGTAATTGTTCAAAACTACATTAATACTACGACCATCACTGAATACCAAAAAAGACAAAAATCTGAACACGTTACCATGAGTTTAACATTAGATTACCCATTAACAAATTCACTAACGACGCATTAGTTTTACCATCAGACTATCATCAGTTTACCATCAGACTACCTTTCACAATTCAATGACGATGTAAAATTTCGAATAAAATGATGTAGGAAGTCTTATGCATTAGAAATGTACTTTTGATGAGTTTCTACCCATTGCTTTTAAAGCTAACAGGTAACTTTTAGATATTTCCTGTTAGAGAAGAAACACAATCTGGATCAAACCATTCATAAGATAAAGTGCCAAAACGCGACCTCAAAATTAGAATAAACCACTATAACCCCAAAAAATCATATCATTAAACACGAAAAATAGGAAAAGCCAATAGAAATTTGACCAATATCAAGATTCTTGGTGTCTGGCTAAAACTTACCGAGGATCTCATATTATCAAGCTCTCTTTCACGTTTCTGCATACTGGTTCGAACCTGAGACTGCACACGAGCCAAAGCTTTCATACATCTCAAAGTGGTTATAGCTTGTCGTTTGACTCATTGGCTTTGAACCAACACTCTTTACTTTAAAAACCCTTTCAAATTGCGTAATTTTCTTCTTGCCTTTACACAACAAGAAACATTTTATCAACATACAGACAATGTAATAACCAAAGATATTTCAGTTTGATTCTATATAAAAAAACATTACCAAGAAACGAAAAAAAGTTGTCTGCACATTAATGGCAGCTACTTCTTCCTTAGATTTACCTAAGAAACATCTAAATGCCGCTGCTGCTATTGCTACCCTGTATAAGAAGGTTTATTCAGTTCATTATCTTGTTTTACGGGGTTCTTTTGTTCAACCTCGGGTTTTGTTGGTTTGCTTGGCTCATTTTTAGGTCATGTTTATTTACTTGGCTCGGTGTTTCTTTTTGACTTAATATCCTAGATGAAAAAATTTCTTAATGCAACCAGGAAAAAGATTGTTTCTTTTTTGCTTAATACGAAAGTAAATCATGTTTCTAAAAAGGTGCTACAAAGAAGGTTGTTTCCATCCAGGTTCCTGTATCACAAATTTACTCACACATCTTTCTTTTATTCTTTTTTCTTCAAACATAACCCACTTGTTTTTAATTGGGGTGTGTACGGTTCGGTTTGAGTCGGTTTTTGGCAAAAATCAAAACCGAACCGAAATATTCGGTTTTTTATACTAAATCTTCTGGTTTGCTGGTCTCCGATTCTGCTAATTTTATTTCCCTCCATTTCTATTTAGATCAATGGCTCAAATTAATTATACTTTATGTACTGATTATCAAATCAAAACTACTTAACAAATAATCTCAAATGACATTTTCTAATCAACGAATACTAGATACAAAACTAATGATTAAGTATATAAAGTAGATTCTTAATACTGCTACTTCTTCAATTCTACTACTTCAATTCTACTACTTCAAAACATTAATTACTTAATAATACTACTTCAATGAACAATCACATGTGATTCTTTAAACATTAATTACATAAATCAGCCAAATAAATCTAAAAAATAAAAATAAAACATCAACTAATCTAAAATAACCATAAAACATCAACTAATCTAAAATAAGCATACAAATAAGCATAAATCTAAAAATAAAACTACTTTTTAAAGTCATAAAATAAACACACGATTATAAAAGGCTTATGTACTGCCATATAAGCATAATCAAATGAGAATAAGCATAAAAATAAGCATAATCAAACTAAAAACATATTATAAACACTTATCTCAACTGAAAAATAAGCCTAAAAATAAGCATAATAAAAAAAGCTTACCATCATCGTCATCTTCAGATGGAGTAGATAATGAATGGCCTCCGATTTACCCTAACCCGCTACCATTTCATCCCGTAAATCCATAAAATCATGAAATTTGGGGGTAAAAACTAAGGTTTGAAGTTAGGTGTGAGGTATGAGTGTGAATTATTGTGTGTGAATTTGTCTGCGTGTGAGAGAGAGAATTGTGTGTGTAGCAGTTTCCAAAACAAAAGGATGTAAAAAGACCATGTCGCCCTTCATCTATCTATCTAATATTATAATTTATTTATAATTAAAAAAACATAATTAATTTGAGCCATTGATCTAAATAGAAATGGAGGGACCAGATTCGTTCAATGGATCTATACTAATATCTACGGAACTTTTACGGACGGAACACCCCTGATTTGCAGCTACTCATTATGCATTCTTCCAGTCATATTTGCAGCTGAGAGAATTATATAAACCCCAATTAATAACAATGAAAAAGTCTAGTTGAATGCAAGTCTTTTTGTTGAATCATGTGAATGTTGTTTTCCGATATACTACAGTATGCCAATAACTTGTAATTCTTGCCAAATAGTTTTTACATGAATGTTAAATATACAAGAAAGATATATGTTTACAACTGGATCAAGATATTATGATCGTGTTCCAAAACTATATAGAAAAGCTCAAGCTTAAAAATTTCTGCCAAATCTTTTTTTTTTGATCTTCATAAGGATTAAGCAAAAAGTTAATATATAAACTTCAGGAAGAATTTTTTTTATCCGAACATGCAAAAAACAAGTGCTAGGGGAACAAATAAACAATTGTCATTACCATTTGAGAATGGTTCATGAGGCTTTATAACTACGCGAACTCATCCATGAATTTGCTAGAACAAATAATCTTCGTCATTAGATCAACAAAAATACATGAACAACCATAAAAAATGCTTCTCAAAGGCGATAACCGTAATCCCTTAGTCGAATAGACTCATTAATCCTATGTCCTGAAAAAAAAATAAACGATCAAAATATACACTACAAGAAGAATTGAGTTGAAAGACATCAGAGACTGCAATGGTGCTTACATCATTAGATTCTCCCGTCTCTAAAACTTTTTCCTCTGTCTTTGATTCTCGCTTCTCTACAATTCTTTCCGGTCTTTGTCTCGGCTGCATCAGATTCTTATTTCGATTCAACTTTTCCCGTTTCTTTTTTTCGGCTGCAGCAACCTTCTTCCATCCAGAAGCAATCAGTTCTGTGATTCTGTCCTCATCTCCATCAGCTCCAACTGCACACCACAATTTATATCCCACTGGTTAGATCACATTTTGTAAATATTAATTTAACGTAATAGTGAACACAATTATTTGTATCAGCAAGACATTGAGTTAGATAACCATTCCTCCCAAACTCTGTTTTCAATTATTTCAACTGAATCAGTATGAGACGAATGACTACCACGTGAAATATCATCTGTACCTCTAAAAAACTGGAAACCTTTATCCTTTAAACGAGTGAGAGCCTACCAATGCAGAGAGAACATGATTAGAACAGTCAACAAATACACACATTCAATCCCAAATGGAAGAAGGAAAAAAAATCATTCATAGGGAAAATATTACGTCTGAACAATTATAATAACCAAGTGTAATATCGTTGACATGACCAAGGCATGATAAAAGTCCTGTAAGCAAGTCTTCTTCTATATCATCTCGAGTTCGTTCAAGATTATCCGCAAAAAGGTTGCTACTCAGGTAATTGAAGTCAGCTTTGACCAAAGAAGACACATTTAGCAACAAAAACTTCTCCAAATACATCTTTCCTCTTATTTTTAGTGACAAGATATAAGGAGCATTGATTTCTAGTGTATCTATATAACTCTCCCCAGGAACCCTATCTCCGTAACCATCAAGCACCAAGTTTTTAACACTCTTTGAGGTGACATCAATCCGCCTAAAACCACAACACCTTTTCAACTCCAAAGTTTCCAAACAAGGACTTCTGGATAATATTTTTCCAATTGAATCTTCAACTAATTTCCCAGTATCAATACACAAAAACGTAAGTTTATCCCAACGAATAGCACCATTAGGAGGATTAAATTCACAACGCGAAAATTTAATACTCATAAACTCATCGTCATCAAAGAGGTCATAGCTAAACCTTTCGTAAGTTTCTAATTTACACGACAATCTTTCAACTCCAAAGTTTCCAAAGAAGGACTTTAGGAAACGCCTATCAAGATAACAATCGTTCAATTCCAAAGTTTCCAAACAAGGACTTTTAGATATTCCTATAGAATGTTCATCTAATGTCCCACAATCTATACACAAACACTTAAGTTTATCCCAACTAATAGTACCATTAGGAGGATTAAATACACAATGTGAAAGTGGATGTGAAAGTTTCATACTCATAATACATGAATTGTTGAAAAACAACTCAT